>JAQZBX010012621.1:0-40966 GCA_029593785.1 Cabassous unicinctus | reverse complement strand
TTTTAAAGATTTATTTATTTATTTATTTATCCCCTCCTTGCTGCTTGTGCTTGCTGTGTGTCTTCTCCGTGTCTGCTTATCTTCCCCTTCCTGTGAGGTCCCTCTGCATCAGCCCCTCGTGCCGCGAGGGCCAGTCTGCCCTCACAAGGAGGCCCCAGGAAGCGAACCCAGGGCCTCACACATGGTAAACGGGGGCTCTATTGGTTGAGCCACACCCACTTCCTGTTGTGAGGGCTTGCTGCATCTGCCCACTAGGCTGCGCGGGCCAGCCTGCCCTCACAAGGAGGCCCCGGGAAGCGAACCCGGGGCCTCCCATATGGTAAACGGGGGCTTTATCAACTGAGCCACTCCCGCTTCCCTTAAAGGAGCTTTAGATCATATAAATGTTATATTAAAAATGCAGGGGACTCCCACACATCCCACCCTCTCATACATCTTCCCACCAACAACATTTTTCATCATTACCAAATACATCATCGACTCCAACTACACAACCAGCAAGGGAGAAAGGGCAAGAAATCCCTAAACTAAAGAGAGAAACCACACCCAGAATAAGTACATCTAGCAAGCCAGATGCGAAAACACCAACAAAAATTTACAAGCCATACCAAAAGACAGGAAGATATGGCCCAGTTAAAGGAATAAGAGAAGCCTGAAAATGACATAAGGGAGTTGAGACAACTAATCATAGATGTTTAAACAAATCTCCTTAATAAATTCAATGAGATGGCTAAAGGGATTAAGGATATTAAGACATTGGATGAGCACAAAGAAGAATTTGAAAGCATACATTAAAAAATAACAGACCTTATGGGAATGAAAGGTGCAATAAATGAAATTAAAAATACACTGGAGGCATATAACAGCATTTGAGGAAGCAGAAGAAAGTATTGTTGAGCTCAAAGACATGGCTTCTGAAAGTGAACATACAAAAGAACGGATGAAGAAAAGAATAGAAAAAATTCAACAGGGTCTCAGGGAACTAAATGACAGCAAGAGATGTGCAAACATACATGTCATGGGTGTCCCAGAAAGAGAAGAGAAGGGAAAAGAGGCAGAAAGAGTATTTGAAGAAATAATGGTAGAAAATTTCCCAACCCTATTGAAGTACATAGATATCCATGTCCAAGAAGCACAGTGTGACATCCAAATAAATCCGAATAGACCAACTCCAAGACAAATACTAATCAGAATGTCAAATGCCAAAGACAAAGAGAGAATTCTGAGAGCAGCAAGAGAAAAGTAATGCATAACATATAAGGGATACCCAATAAGATTAAGTGCCAATTTCTCATCAGAAACCATGGAGGCAAGAAGGCAGTGGTATGATATATCTAAGATACTGCAAGAGAAAAACTGCCAGCCAAGAACTTTATATCCAGCAAGATTATCTTTCAAAAATGAGGGTGAGTTTAGAATATTCACAGATAAACAAAAATTGTGAGAGTTTATAACAAAAAAGACCAGCTTTGCAGGAAATACTAATGGGAGTGTTACAGCCTGAAAAGAAAAGACAGGAGAGAGGGGCTTGGAAGAGAGTCTAGAAATGATGACTGTATCAGTAACAGTAATTATAAGTGTTAAAAATAAAATGACAAAATACAAAGATCAAAATGGATGAAATGAGAACTGCCTTTAGAGTAATAAGACTGAATGCTAATGGATTAAACCCAATCAAAAGACACAGAATGGCGGAATGAATAAGGAAATATAAGCCATCTATATGCTGTCTGCAAAAGACTCACCTTAGACACAAAGCTACCAATAGATTGAAAGTGAAAGTTTGGAAAAAGATATTCTATGTATGCAGTAACCAAAAAAAAAAAGCTGGGGTAGCTATACTTATATCAGATAATATAGACTTTATAAGCAAGACTGTTATTAGAGACAAGGAAGGACATTACATATTAATAAAAGGAATGATTCACCAGGAAGAAATAACAATCATAAATGTATATGTACCTAACCAGGATGTCCCAAGGTACATGAGGCAAACACTGGCAAAACTAAAGGGAGAAATAGACATCTTTACAATAATAGTTGGATACTTCAATACACCACTCTCAGCATTGGATAGAACATCTTGGCAGAGGATCAATAAAGAAACAGAGATCTTGAATCATATGATAAATGGACTACACCTAATAGATATATACAAAACATTGCACCACAGAACAGCAGAATATACATTCTTTTCAAGTGCTCATGGATCTTTCTCCAGGATAGACCATATGTTGTTCACAAAGCAGATCTCAATAAATTCAACAAAATTGAAATTATACAAAGCAGTTCCTCTGATCATAATGGAATAAAGTTGCTGCTTGTTGTTGAAAATCAACAAGCAGCAGAAAAAGGGAAAATTCACATATATATGGAGATTAAACAACACACTTTTAAATAATCAGTGGGTCAAAGAAGAAATTTCAAGAGAAATCAATCAATATCTCAAGATGAATGACAATGAGAATACAACATTTCAGAACCTATGGGATGCAGCAAAGGCAGGGTTGAGAGGAAAATTTATAGCCCTCAGTGCTTACATTAAAAAAGAAGAAAGAGTTAAAATCAATGACATAATTATACAGCTGGAGGAACTAGAAGAACAGCAAACTAATCCCAAAGCAATAGAAGGAATGAAATAACAAGGATCAGAGCAGAAATAAGTGAAATTGAGATCAAAAAAATAATAGAGAGAATTAACAAAACCAAAAGTTGGTTCTTCAAGAAGATGAACAAAATTGACAAACACTTAGCTAGACTGACTGAAAAAAAGAGAGAAGATGCAAATAAATGAAATAAAAAAATGAAAATGGAAACATTACTACTGACCCTGCAGAAATAAGAGAGATCATAAGAGGATACTATGAACAACTTTATGCCAAAAAACTAAACAATATAGATGAAATGGAAAAATTCTTAGGAACGTACAAACAACCTACACTGACCCTAGAAGAAACAGAAGAGCTCAACAAATCAATCACAAGTGAAGAGATTGAAATAATCATTAAACAACTCCCCAAAATGAAAAGCCCAGGACCAGACAGTTTCACAGGTGAGTGCTACCGAGCATTCAAAGAAGATTTAATACCAATCTTACTCAAGCTCTTCCAAAAAATTGAACAAAAAAGGAATGCTACCAAACTCATTCTATGAAGCCAGAAAAAGATGTTAAGAAAAAAGAAAATTACAGACCCATTTCTCTAATGAATACACATGCAAAAATCCTTAATAAAATACTTGCTAATCGAATCCAACAACACATTAAAAGAATTATTCACCATGATCAAGTGGGTTTTATATCAGGCATGCAAGTCTGGTTCAATACAAGAAAATTAATCAGCATAATACACCACATTAATAAATCAAAGAAGAAAAATCACATGATCTTATCAATTGACACAGAAAAGGCATTTGACAAAATACAGCATCCTTTCTTGATAAAAATACTACAAAAACACGAGCAATGAAAGAAAACATGGATAAATGCCTCCTCAAACTTAAACACTTCTGTGATTCAAAGGACTTCATCGAGAAGGTGAAAAAGCAACCCACTCAATGGGAAAAAATATTTGGAAACCACGTATCTGATAAGGGTTTGATTTCCATTCTATATAAAGAGATCATACAACTCAACAATAAAAGAGCAAGCAACCCAATTTAAAAAAATGGGTAAAAGATTTAAATAGACATTTCTCCAAAGAGAAAATACAAATGTCCAAAAAGCACATGAAAAAATTTTCCATATCACTAGCTATTAGGCAATTGTAAATTAAAACAACAATAAGATATAATCTAACACCACATAGAATGGCCATTATTAAAAAAAAAAAAACAGACAACAATAAGTGCTGGAGAGGATGTGGAGAAATAGGAACACTCCTTCACTGTTGGTGGGAGTGTGAAATGGTGCAGCCTCTGTGGAAGACAGTTTGGCAGTTCCTCAAGAAGCTAAATATAGAACTGCCATATGATCCAGCAATTTCTCTACTAGGAATATATCCAGAAGAACTAAAAATTATGACACGAACAGACGTCTGCACACCAATGTTCATAGAGGCATTATTCACAATTGCCAAAAGATGGAAACAACCCAAGTGTCCCTCAACCAATGAATGGATAAACAAAATGTGGTATATACATACAATGGAATACTATGTTGCAACAAGAAGAAATGAAATTGGGACACATGTGATAACATGGGTGAATACTGAAGACATTATACTAAATGCAGTAAGCTAGACACAAAAGGACAAATATTGCATAGTCTCATTAACATGAACTAAATAAAAAGAGTAAACACATGGAGTTAAAACTTAGAGTATAGGTTATTAGGAGATAAGAGGAGGGTTGAGAAGAACTACTGATGCTTAATGTATGTAGAAGCTTTAATTAACTTGACTGTAAAAGTGTGGAAATGGATAGAGGTGATGGTCACACATTATAGTGAGTAGCAACTGGTTTATAAATGGGATTGTGGCTGGAAAGGGTAGTATGAGGAAGTAAATGTCAAATGAAAGCAAGCTAAAGGCTAATCTAGGGACTGAATAACACAGTGAACCCATTGGATGAGAATTGTGGTTGAGGGTACAAATGTAAGAGTATCCTTCTGTGAGTTAGAGTAGATGTACATCACTATTGCAGGGTTGTGGGAATGTGGAGAAGCATGGGAAAACTACAACTGGTGCGACCTATAGACTGTGGTTAACAGTAATACTATAATATTCTTGCATCAATGTCAAAGATATACTGTGTTGATAATGGAGGTGTATGGAAAAATTGTGCCAAATGTATGCTATGGACCATGGTTGGTGGTTATAGTCTGATGATATTATCTAATAATCTGTAACAAATGTTCCAACACAGTGTGGTGCTGGTGAAGGGGTGTTGTATGGGAATTCTACACGTGTGTATGATTGTTTTGCCAGTTCACAACCTCTGTAATAAAATGTATTTTTAAAAAATAGGGTGGGTTGGGGGAAAATACACCAAATGTAAGATAGGGACTATAGTTAGTAGTAATATTTTGATGACATTCTTGCATAGTTTGTAACAAATGTTTCACAGCAATGCAAAGTGTTGGTGGAGGGGTGATGTATGAGACCCCCGTATGATGTTATCTATGTTTATTTTGTAATTTCAAAGTCTTTACTATACACTTATTGTTTATGCATGTCATGTATGAATGATATACTTCAATTAAAAATATTTTTAAAAAAACAACCCAAAGGTCAAAAATGGGTGAAAGACCTGCCTTTACATTAATAACATTCAATGTTAATGGATTAAATCCCCCAATCAAAAGACACAGACTGACAAAATGGATAAGAAAATATGAATCATTTATATGTTTTCTACAAGAGACCCACCTTAGACCCAAGGATACCAATATGTTGAAAGTGAAAGGCTGGAAAAATTATTCCACACATGAAGTAACCAAATAAAAGCTGGAGTAGGTATACTTATATCAGATGAAACAGACTTTAAAAGCAAAATTATTATTAGAGACAAGGAAGGACATTGTATATTAATAAATGGGGCAATTCACCAGAAAGAAATAAAAGTTGTAAATGTATATGCACCTAATCAGGATGCCCCAAAAGACATGAGGCAAACACTGGCAAAACTGAAGGCAGAAATAGACATCTCTACAATAATAGTTGGAGACTTCAATACACCACTCTCAGCATTGGATAGAACATCTGGGCAGAAGATCAATAAAGAAACAGGAAGCTCAAATAATATGATAAATGGACTAAACCTGAGAGACATATACAGAATATTGCACCCCCAAACACTGCAATATACATTCTTCTCAAGTGCCCATGGATCTTTCTCTAGGATGGACCATATGTTGGGTCACAAAGCAGATATCCATAAATTCAACAAGATTGAAATTATACAAAGCATTTTCTCTGATCATAATGGAATAAAGTTGGAAATTAACAAGACATGGAAAAAGGGAAAATTCACAACTACATGGGGCTTAAACAACATACTCTTAAATAATGAGTGGGTCAAAGAATAAATTGTGAGAGATCAATAAATATCTCGAGACTCATGAATATGAGAATACAACATCTCAGAACCTATGGGATGCAGCAAAGGCAGTGATGAGAGGGAAATTTATAGCCCTCAAAGCTTACATTAAAAAAGAAGAGCTAAAATAAATGACCTAACTACACAGTAGGAGGAACTAGAAAAAGAACAGCAAACTAATCCCAAAGCAAGTAGAAGGAATGAAATAACAAAGATCAGAGGAGAAATAAATAAAATTGAGAACAAAAAACAGTAGAGAGAATTAACAAAACCAAATGTTGATTTATTGAGAAGATGAACAAAATAGACAAATCTTTAGCTAGACTGACAAAGGAAAAAAGAGAGAAGATGGAGATAAATGAAATAAAAACTGAAAATGGGGACATTACTACTGACCCCACAGATATAAAAGAGATCATAAGAGGGTACTAGAAAAAACTGTACACCAACAAACTAGACAATGTAGATGAAATGGAAAAATTCTAGGAACGTATGAACAACCTACACTGGCCTTAGAAGAAATAGAAGACCTCAACAAACCAATCACAAGCAAAGATATTGAAACAGTTATCAAACAACTCCCCAAAATGAAAAGCCCATGACCAGATGGTTTTCACAGGTGAGTTCTACTAAGCATTCAAAGAGGATTTAATACCAGTTTGACTCAAGTGCTTCCAAAAAATTGAACAAGATGGAATGTTACCAAACTCATACTATGAAGCCATATCACCCGAATACCAAAGCCAGGTAAAGATATTACAAAAAAGAAAATTACAGACTCATTTCCTTAGTGAATACAGATGCAAAAATCCTCAATAAAATACTTGCTAATCAAATCCAACTACACAGTAAAAGAATTATTTATCATGACCAAGTGAGTTTTATACATGGCATGCAAGGGTGGTTTAACACAAGAAAATCAATCAGCATAATACATGACATCAATAAATCAAAGAAGAAGAAAATCACATGATTCTATCAATTGATGCAGAAAAGACATTTCACAAAATACAGCATTCTTTCTTGATAAAAATACTACAAAATATAAGAATTGAAGGAAACTTTCTCAACATGAAAAGGCCATATATGAAAAAATCACAGCTAACATTTTATTCAATGGTGAAAGACTGTAAGCTTCCCTACTGAGATCAGGAAGAAGACAAGGATGCCCACTTTCACCACTGTTGTTCAATATAGTGCTAGAGGTTCTAGCTAGAGCAATCAGGCAAGAAAAAGAAATAAAAGGCATCCAAATCAGAAAAGAAGAAGTAAAACTTTCACCATTTGCAGATGTTATGATCCTATACCTAGAAAGTCCCAAAAAGTCTACAATAAAGCTGCTACAGCTAATAAACGATTTTGGTACAGTGTCAGAATACAAAATCAATATGCAAAAATCAGTGGTGTTTCTATACACTAGTAATGTGCAATCTGAGGAGGAAGTCAGGAAAAAAATTCCATTTACAACAGCAACTAAAAGAATCAAATATTTAGGAATAAACTTAACCAAGGATGTAAAGCACTTGTATTCATAAAATTAAAATGCATTGCTAAAAAAAATTTAAAAAGACCGAAATAATTTGAAGAACATTCCATGCTCATAGATTAGAATACTAAATGTCATTAAAATGTCAATTCTACCCAAATTGATATACAGATTCAATGCAATCTCAATAAAAATTACACCAGCAGTTTTTTAAACAAATGGAAAACACAATTATCAAATTTATTTGGAAGGGTAAGGGACCTTGAATAGCCAGAAACATCTTAAAAAAGGAAAAGCAAAGTTGGAGGACTCCTCACTTCTGGACTTTAAATTATATTACCTTTCTACAGTTGTGAAAACAGCATGGTACTGGCATAAAGATAGACACATAGATCAATGGAACCCAATTGATGGTTCAGAAACAGACCCTCACATCTTTGGTCAAGTGAATTTTATTTTTATTTTTGAGATACCGGTGCTGGGGATTGAACCAGGCTGCATATGTAGGAAGCTGGTACTCAACTTCTAAGCCACATAGGCTCCACTGAATTGTTTTTTTTTTTTATTTGTTTGCTTGTTGTTTTTTGTTTTGTTTTGTTTTTTAGGAGGCACTGGGGACTGAACCCAGGACCTCCCATGTAGGAAGCAGGTGCTCAACCACTTGAGTCACATCTGCTCCCAGTCAAGTGATTTTTGACAAGTCTGTCAAACCCAGCCAGCTAGGGCAAAACAGTCAATTCAACAAATGGTGCTGGGAGAACTGGGAAGCCACATCTAAAAGAAAGAAAGAAGACCCTTATTTTATACCTTATACAAAAATTAACTCAAAGTGAATCAAAGACCTAAATATAAAAGGACCATAAAACTACTAGAAGAAAATATAGGGAAACATCTTCAAGACCTGGTGTTAAGTGATATATTCTTAAACCTTACACCAAAAGCATGAGCAATGAAAGGAAACGTGGATAAATGGGACTCCTCAAACTTAAACACTTCTGTGATTCAAAAGACTTCATCAGGAAGGTGAAAAGGCAGCCCACTCAATGGGAGAAACTATTTGGAAACCAATTATCAATAAGACTCTGATTTCCATTCTATATAAAGAGATCATAAAACTTGACAATAAAAGAGCAAGCATTCCAATTAAAAAATGGGCAAAAGACTTCAATAGACATTTCTCCAAAGAAGAAATATAAATGGCCAAAAATCACATGAATAAATGTTCAATATCACTAGCTATTAGGGAAGTGCAAATCAAAATGACAAATGAGATAACATCTCACACAACATAGAATGGCCATTGTTTTAAAAAAACACAGAAAGCAATAAGTGCTGGTGAGGTTGTGGAGAAATAGAACACCACTTCCTACAAGAACACTGTTGGTGGGATTGTAAAATGGTGCAGCCTCTGTGGAAGACAGTTTGGCAGTTCCTTGGGAAGCAAAATATAGAACTGCCATATGATCCAGCAATTCCCTTTACTAGGAATATGTTCAAAAGAACTGAAAGCAAGGATGTGAACTGACATTTGCACACTGATATTCATAGCAGCTTTATTCACAATTACTAAAACGTGGAACCAGATCAAGTGTCCATTAACTGATAAATGGCTAAACAAAATGTGGCATATACATACAATGGAATAGTATTCTGCTACAAGAAGAAGTAAAATTAGATACATATGACAACATGAAAGAACCTTGAGGATATGTTGTTGAGTGAAATAAGCCATACACAAAAGGACAACTATTTTATGGTCTCACTAATATGAACTAAATACGACAAGTAAACTCATGGAAGTAAACTCTAGAGTATAGGTTACTAGGAAATAGAATGTGGGTTGAGAATGGGAGCTGATGCTCAATGTATGTCAAATTTTTAATAATGGTTATTGTAAAAGTGTGGAAATGTCAATTGAAAGGAAACTAGAGATTAATCTAAGGTATGTACAACAAGATTCCTCTGGTGGGTGACTATTGTGGTTAATACTATTAACATAAGAATGTTCTTCTTGTACAAAGTGTTAAGTATATGTTGATACATGGGAAAATTACAACTAATGTAATCTATAGATGATAGTTAACAGTAATGTGATATTTTTGGAGCAATGGCAAAGAAGTTATATCAATTCTAAGAAACAATTATAGGAGGGTATAAGAAGGTATGGGATTTTTCCTTTTGGAGTAATGAAAACATTCTAAAATTGACTGAAATGATGACAGCACAACTCTGTGATGAAAATGAAAGCCACCAAGTGTACACTTTGAATGGATTGTACAGAACATGGGGCTGTGTAACACCAGCAATCCAGTGGTGAAATATGGACTGTGGTTAACAGAACTAAGATGAGAGCATTCTTTCATGAACTATAACAGATGCATAATACTGATTCTGGGTGTTAATAATCAGATGGGTTGGGAGGAAAATACACCAAATATAAGATATAGACTATAGTTAGTCGTAATATTTTAAAGATGTTATTTCATAGTTTGTAAAAAAAGTTTCATAACAATGCCAGATGGTGGTGGTGGGGTGATTTTGGGAACCCTATTTGACAATATGCATGTTTGTTTTGCAAGTTCACAATTTTTACTACACACTTATTGTTTATGTACATTCATGTATGAATGATAGATTTCAATAAAATTTTATTTAAAAATAATGGATGGTACATCTCTACATAATATATGAACAAACAGTGGATTTGAAGAATACTGTAAACCAACCAGACTTTAAAGACATATATAGTACTTTTCAGTCAAAGACAGAATACACATTCTTCTCAAGTGCCCACAGATCATTCTCCAGGATAGACCATATGTTAGATCATATGAGACAGGTTTTAATAAATTTAAAAAATTTAAATCATACCAAGAATATTCTCCAATAACAATGGAATAATGCTTGAAATTAATAACAGAAGGAAAACTGAAAAATTCACAAATATGTGGGAATTAAAAATTTACTTTCAAACAACCAAAGGATCAAAGAAGAAATTATAAGGGAAAATGGAAAATAAGTTGAGATGAATCAAAATGAAGGCACAACATACCAAAACTTGTTAGATGCAGTAAAGGCAGTGCTCAGTGGAAAATACATAGTTTTAAAGGCTTATAATAAAAAGATCTCAAATCTGTAACCAAATCTCACACCTGAAGGAAGTAGAAAAAGAGAAAATTAAACCTAAAATAAGCCTATTGGAAGAAATAACAATGATTAGATTGGGGATAAATGCAATAAAAAATTTAAATAAAACAATACTTTTGGTTCTTTGAAAAGATCAATAAAATCTAAAAATTTTTAGCTAGACTGACAAAGAAAAAAATAAGAAAGAGGTTGCAAATCACTAAAATCAGAAGAGAAAGTGGGAACATTACTACGAACCTTACAGAAATAAAAAGAATATTAAGAGTATACAATGTACAATTGTATGCCAACAAATCAGATAACCTAGAAGAAATGGAAAAATTCCTAGAAACACAAAAATTAGCTAAACTTACTCAAGAAGAAATACATGATTTCAACAGACTACCATGTAAAGGTAATTAATCAGTAATAAAAACCCTCCCAAAAAAGAAAAGCCCAGGACCAGCTGGCTTCTCTAAACATTTAAAAAGAATTAACACTGATCCTGCTCAAACTCTTCCAAAAAGCTGAAGAGGAAGTAAGACTTCCCAATGCATTTTATGAGGTCAGCATCATCCCAATACAAAACCAAAAAAAAAAAAAAGAGAGACATCATTAAAAAAAGAAAAGAACAGACCAATATCCCTTATGAATATAGCTGTAAAAAATCCTCACCAAAATATTACCAAACCAAATCCAGCAGCACATTAAAAGAACTTGTATCATCAAACCAAGTGGAATTTATTCAAGCAATGCAAGGGTGATTCAACATAAGAAAATCAATCATCCATGATATTAATAGAATGAAGAAAAAAGACTACATGATCATCCCAATTGATGCAGAAAAGGCATTTGACAAAATGCCTTTTTTGATAAAGAAACTCTGAAAATTAGGAATAGAAGGGGACTTTCTCAACATGATAAAGGGTATTTATGAAAAACCCTCAACCAATATCATACTCAACAGTGAAAGGTTGAAAGTTTTCCCTCTAAATTCAGAAACAAGACAAAAATGCCCACTTTCATCACTGCTATTCAAAACTGGAAGTTCTATCCAGAGCAATTAGGCAAGAAAGAGAAATAAAAGGCATCCTAATTGGAAAGGAAGTTACATTTTTATAATGGATGGTGGTGTTGGTAGCACAATACTATAATGTAATTAATATCACTAAATTGTACACACCAAAGTGGTTAAAATGGGAATTTTTGCATTGTGTATAAGCTGCCACAAAAAAAACTTAAAAACAAAACAAAACAAAAAAACAGTAAAAGGAGAGCAGCTGAGAAAGATGTGACTTGGCAATATTTGGCATGGATAAAAAGTCCTGATTACGATTTTGGCAGGAGCCAGTTGTGGCAAGGTGCCCATTGTCATGTGAAGGTATAATGATAGATATGGGTGTTCAGACCAAAGTATCTTTTTAGGCTTTGAAGCAGAGAGTACAAATCATACTTGAAACAGTGTGTTCTTTCCTGGATATAAGAATAATGAGGGACAAAAACACAACTCTGAATATCTGCTCCTGTTGGCAGACTCTGTAGTTTTTTTTTGTTTTGTTTTAATGTGGTTTTCTTTCATCCCCAAAGAATAGCTCAGAATTAGAGAGGAGAAGGTATTCTGATAATTTACTGAGATAAGGTATCTAAAATGATCCTTGAAATAAAAGGAAGCATTAAGATGTAGAGAAGAGATGTGTAAAGAGGAAGAGGGGGAAGGAAGGGTTGCCGAGGGTGGCACAAGAGGCATTTCAGGCAGGATAGGGTGGAGTGGTGGAAATGCCGTTTTGTGTGGAGGACTACAGACAGGAACCTGTCTGACTGCAAAAGAAGATTCAGCATGGGAGAGGAGTTGGGTTGGGCCTTGTCTGGAGGCAATACTTTCAAAGATGCAGTGACTTAGTTAGGAAATTGCACATAAAGCTCTATGTTTAAATTACAAATAACCAAGCTGTTTTCGTTCCAAGGGGTAGAACCTAAAGAGAGTAAGAGGGTAAAAGGGTTTAGTTATGCTAATGAGCAGCAAATTTAGCTTACAGATAAAAAGAGGTGGGGGACAGTTGAGATGAGGATTTACAAAAATGCTAAACAAAAAGAAGATAGACATTTTCAAAACTATGTAAATACTGAGAAAAAGAACAAAAAATATCCTGATCCAGGAAGAAGGTGTGCTGAAACTAACGACATAGCAAAATAATTAAAACTACTGATTTTAAGCTATTGTTTGTGTCAGACATTGTTTAAATGCTTTACATGAATCATTTTATTAAATCTTCACAATAAAATTAGGAGGTAGGTACTATTATCCCCATTTTGTAGATGAGTAATCAAGACATAAAGAAGTTAAATGACATGTCCAAAGTCACATAGCTTATGTCAGAACCAAGACTCAAATTCTTTTTTGTGTGTGTGCCTCAAAGACTCACCCTACTATAGGTTATATCCAGCAAGGAGAATTATCTTTAAGCATTGAAGAGCACCAAATCCCTCAGTTGAAAGTGTAGACATTATCTATTTTCCCTCACATAATCTAATTCACTCCTTGGTTCTTTATCCAGATATTGGATGCATCCCCCACTTTTGCTAGATCTCTTCAATTGAATATATAAAAGGCAACATCTATGTGCATAAAATCCATCTGAAAGTTTAAAATCAGTAATATTATCTTAATATGTACAGTTAACAACACAGTTTATCAGACTAAAAGCCAAAATGTTGGCAGTGGTCACAAAGTCTTCCATGATTTTCCTCCTCATTCCTCTCTGACCTTCTAACCTATTATTGGATCACGTACTCTTTTCTCTTCAGTGACCACTGCACCCTTTACAAACCTTGAAAATATCGGGGATGTTCTAACCTTAAGGACTGTTTTGTACCTTCTGCTCTTGCTCGAAATGTTCTTCCCCAAGATATTTGCTTGGCCAACTTCCTCACCTCCAAATAGTCCCAATAATATTTACTCTAACCACCTGGATTTAATACTCCAATTGGCCACCTACTTTCCCCCAAGTTATTTCTCAACTAACTTAACATGTTCTACTTTATCTTCTCTTTATCACCTTCTAACTTACTATGTCATTTACTTGTTTATTATATTTCTTGTTTTTGTCTATTTCTCCCCACTGAAATGTAAAGTCCAGTAAGGTCAGTATTTGGGCCTTCTCACTCCATTAACCACAGCTGTATCCCAAGCATCTAGAACAGATCCTGCCGTAGTGTAGGCACCCAGTACATGTTTGTTGGCAAAATGATGGTTATTACCTAGAGAATGAATCTAGAAATATCATCTATGTAACTTTTCCCAGGAAGATGTTATTTATAAAACCATGCTCTGTGTGTGAAAGTACTCAGAGGGAAAGTTCCCAAGATCTCTATATGGATTGGTCATATTTGAGATATTTATGTATGCAACTTGTGCTTCATTATAAGATTGAGCCAGCTATATGGGGAATGAGCTGCTCATCAAGAGGGATGAGTTTTAATCTTCACTCTCTTATAACTGAAGTTGTTTTCTTTGGCAAGTAATTGATTCAACTTTCTGTGGGCCTTAGAATTCCTCATGTTTCATCCATTTCATGATTAAGCTAAAAATGATTACATTTGTTGAAGGTATACACTTTTAGAGATCTGGCATCCATGCACTATGAATTATTTCTATCTGCCGAACTCTATGATGTTGCTTAGGAATCAAATAATTCATGTCATTAGATATTATGTACTCAAAATCCTCTATGCCATAGAGATGAGAAAACTATGTTTCAGAGAAGATAAATGTTTTTATTTTTATATAAAATATTTTAACTGAAATTGTGAAGAATTGATATTACATGAGCTAAGACTTTAATAATAAGTATTTTAAAATAATTGTAAGCATTATGTGTGATCATGCTGTCAAAATCCTTCATTATCCACTTGGAGATTTCAAGAAAAAGAGAAGGGATGGGATTTTCTCAAGAATCCTCAGTGACTCAATGGCTGGGTTAGATCAGGAAAGCAGATCTCTCAGCCCAAGCCAGGTAAATTATCCCATGTTGTGTCTATGTTTTCTTGTTCTCAAAGTAAAAACACAATCAACACTTCTGCAGAAACTTTATTGACAAGCGAATCAAGGGAAATCGACATACATTGAACTCCCCAGGACCCAGGCAGAGTAGAAGATATGTCTTTATAAATTGAAAGGATTCGCTAGAGAAAAGTAAAAGCAGCAGTGAGAGAAAAACAAAGTTTGGAGAGCTGGTACACAAGCACAAAACATGGAAAATTCAGCATTTTCCATGATGTTTTAGGCTAATCTTCCCGCCACTTTTCCTATAAAAGAGAAAGACAAAAATATGCTCAGTAAAATATAAGTATTCACAGAGGTTTAACTATGGCATTGTCCTTCTAATCATTTGATTCTACAGATATGCATACTTTGGCAGAGGTTAATTAAAAGCATTCAGAGGTGGCTCTGTTCAGATTACCCAAGGCATGGATATTGAGCAAATAAATCTCAGAGTTTTGATATGCCTTAGAATTTTTATTACCAATTTCTTATTTTTAAAAACTATATATATATATATATATATGAATATATATACAAAATAATAGCAAAAAAACTACTGTCATGTTCTATCCTGACAGAAAATACGGGAATTGAACCAAATATTCAGGCATTTGTCATGTAATAGCAAGCCATATATTCAGTCCTTCTCAGTAATATGTCCATTAATTCACATTTCACCTTGTTCCACTGCTTTTACCTAAGAAAAGAAAATTAGTCATTCTATATAAATGTAGGGATACATTCATTTTGTATTGATTCAGGATTTATAACTTTTATTTTATGTGCTGGGCCCTATAATTGTTACTAGGGTGTATTTAGCCCTCTTCTTAGAAATTATGCAGGGAAATTAAGGCATTCATAGAAGAAACTCTACTAAAAGAAAAATAGGAAATTATGACAGTAATGAGGAAGTATGGTAACTTTTATCTGAGCTAAAAAGGGTTATAATTCTCTCTTGATTTTAGAAAAATCAAATTAAAAGAATGATTGAATAATTTATTAATTATGAACTATGTACTATCAAGCAGCTCACAGTCTATTAGCAAAAATATGCAGTGCCTGTTCTATTCCTTATAAACAAGAGAATCCAATAAATATTAGTCTTTGATAGAATCTTCCTAGTATACTCTCTATAAAGCTTGAATAGTCTGGATAATAAAGGGCAAACCTCTCCTCTAGACTTTGTTGATAAGCCCTTTCGTCAAATTAAAAAGAAGATTAAATGAGAATTTGGTGCTCTAGCAACATAGAATTTGGTGAAAAATAAAATGCCTGAAAAGAAATTGAACAAAATAATATTTTATTTGTGATAAATTGCTGCAAATTTTCTCATTAGTTTTTCACATATTTTTAATTTTGATAGATTTTCAAACTTCACTGCATCTCTAAGAATTTCTCTCTTGCATCCCCAAAATTACAACAAAATACATATAATTGGATGAAAATAGACTGTAATTTTTAATTAAAAATAAAATAAAAATAGGAAAATGTACGAAAATACTCAAAGATGTATAATTTTTAACTTTCCCAAAATGAATCAAAATTAACATTAAAAAGTAAAGTGGCTAAAATTATAGTTTCAAATAATTTATATTTTTAGTTTTATCATTTATTTAGTTTTTGACCCATTTGTTTTCAATCCATTTGTCTGAAGCTAATACTTCAGTGTCTCTGGATGGATATGAGTAGCACCTCAAGGAAATCATCCTAGTCTTATTCTTGGAGTTTGTGTTTACAAGGGGCAGTTTTGGTGAGTATGATACTTACACCACTGCCTTGCAGAAGGCACACTTATTGCCATATGTCTGGCCATTGGAGCCACAGTGGGGGTTAGACTCCCGAGTGCAGTAGACCTTGGGGTCCCGGAACTCACTACAGTCGACCTACCAAAGTAAGCATAGGACAATGACAACAGTGTCCCTAACTGTCCCTGAGAATAGAAGCTTTGAATGGGAAACATTTAAAATGTATATGTTTGTGATAAAAAGCTTCCTGAAATTAAAAAAAAAAAAGCCCTCCTTATCTGCTTAACTAGAATACAATAAACATAATAGACTTTTTCTTCAACAACAGGAAACTCATTACTGCAGTTATTGTATTGAAGAGTAAATGAATGATATTTTCAAATGCCATAGGTAAGACTTTTTACTCTGACACTAAATTGCTCCAAATGAGAGTGGTCTTTGGTTTTTAAATGGCATTTGTGTTTTTAGCTCTATTAATGTAATTCTAATGGCACACCTTCTGCATTGCTATAAAGACATGAATAATCCTTGCAAGGATCCTTGATGGCTTGTTAGTTTCCCCTGTGTTTGTCACATCCACTTAATATCCCTTGAAAACAAAATTCTAATACCTTTATATTAACTTACCTTTCTCACAGTCTGTTTTTATAATTTGAACATTTGTTATAAATCATGAAAGGACAGTTTTATAATTGTATATGTTACTAGAATAAAAATTTTAAAAACAACAACATAGGACTATACAACACAGTGAACCCTATTGTAAATGATGGACTATAATTAAAAATATAATTATAAAAATACTCTTCAATGATTGATAACAAATGAACCACCTTAATGCAAGGTGTTAATGATAGGGTGTAGATAGGAATTCTACATTTTATGCATGAGTTTTCTGTAAACCTACAACTTCTCTAATATAAATAAATAAGAATATTTATCATTATGAGCTTCATAGAAGGAATGGTAGCACCTGTGCCATTAATATTTCCTCTCATTATAGTGGTATCTCGGAAGTAGTTTGGAGTTTTAAGATTCTTTTCAACTCAACATTAATTGACTCAATATTAATTGTGCAAATGGCATTTGAGCCATTTTTTCTAGGGTACAGGTAATATGCAATAGGCAAAACTAAAGTTCTACAAATGTCAGCTGTTCAGAATGAAGTGACATTTAAACATGAATAGATGGATCTTATTTAACCTCAATCCTTGTTCCATTAGAATAATATTGCCTTATATTTACCAACTGCTTCAAAATATTCAAACTAATTTCAAATGGATTACCTCAATTGAACCTTGCAGTAAGTAACCCTGGGAGCTATATTGAGCAATGTTAAATGAACAAGTTTAAAGATGAGAATATCAATCCTCAAAACATTGTGTCTTACTAAATGCAACAAAAACTGGAAGCATTGAGACCAGTACGTATTCTTTATGATGGCTGATGAAGAATTTCCAACAATCTACTATGAACTTAAGACCAGTTGTTACCATGTACCCTTGCCCACACATATTCAGGAAAGGTACTAAAATAACTTATTAGAAAAATGTATGAGTGTTGGTAGTAGGGATGACTTGTTTAAGATATCATATACTCACAAAGCTCTTTGAGGTTTGAATGGGAAAATACGCAGGAAAAAGCATCAGACAATTAGGTTAAAAATATTACTATATATCCCAGGTTTATGTCATTCAAGACTATTAGATATTTTTGTCAAAATTTGGCATCCTTCACTAGTGAGGTTGAGTATTATGGTGCTTGCCAGAGATTTTCTTAGGACTTGGTTGGATAGAAGATATGTAAGCTTCCTATAGACCCTACTGATATCACCCTTTTCCTACTGCCCTGAGAGATGACTCCATCCTCTCCTGCCACTTCTAGGACAGTATTCTTTCCTTTAGGTCTCCAACCTGGAAAAGAGGCTGGAAAAACTATAGGGCACTATAAGCCATAGATACTTTTTCTCAACAATTAATATATTTTGTAGTTAAATCATTAATGCACAATAGTGTGCTTGAATCAAGAAAGGACCATAAACTTCCAAATCATCACTGGTTCTCTAATGTATTCCACAAACATCCAATGGGTAACTAATTTCTAGAATACATATTGCTTATTTATGCTGGTGATACAAATAAGTATCAATAATAAACACTTTCTCAATAAATTCACCATTTAATCTCCACTAGAGAGGCAGAGAAAGACATCGATAATTAGAATGGAAAGTGTGATATATGCCATGGTGGGATAAGTACAGGCAATGTGGAAGCTGAGGAAAGGGCATCTCAATCAGAGACATATGCTTTACAGTCAGGACAGTAAAGAATAGAGAAAAGAAAGTCTCTTACTTGAAAGAGATGCATCCTTAAGACACCTTTCCCTGGCAATCGGCCCTCTGATCTTGTGATCCAGCCTCTTTTGTCCTTTAGAAAGCAGATACGGAAGTGGCACTTTGCAAGGGCATTCACTCTGAGAGTTTCTATGTCCCACCTACTTCCCCAAACCCACTTATCCCCATCCACTGCCCCCTGGAAAGGAGTCTAGGAAGAGCAGAGGATTTCATTAAATAAAATCAAGCAATCAAATGGTATATGAACAAACTGACTCAGACCATAGATTCATTTCATACTTTTAAATTGTAGTGACCCTGGATGATTCCTGAAGTAAGCTGAAGAATCATGTTACAGAACTTGTTCTGCCACTGATTTTCTGAGTTATCTTTGACAAAGCACTCAAAATCTTGGCCTTGATTTCTTAACTAAAAATAAAAACAATAACAGCTTCCTGTCGCATTCCCAGAGGGCTTATAAAGATCAAATGTAGTCAAGTAGGGAATTTAGAAAGTCAGCGTGGCTTATTTGAAATAGCCCCAGACTAAGAATTGAGCACTGGACTAGGAGTTCATAAAATAGTTTCCTGTCTTAACCATAGCTCTCTGCAAAATGGTTAAGTATTCTAGACGAGATGTCTAAGGACAAGTCCAGCTTTGATGGTCTGAGATTCAGCAGGGACTTATTTCAGTGAAGTTGCTTAAATAAAGCTCTAAACCTTTAACTCTTCAGTTGGGTAAGAGAAAGAGCAGCTCTCGCACAAATGCTCCCTCTTGTTGCAGAGAGATGTGTGAGAAATTTTAGCATGGTGGTGGGTACATAAGAGATCTCTTCTCTGTGGGCCCCAGAAGTTAGGGAAGGAAAAGACTGCTTCTGCAGAGCCTGCCATAAATACCTTCTGTGAAGGAAAAGAGAGAGGCAGGGGAAAAAGAGGGCTGGGATTAGCAGGAGACACAGCTCCCACAACTTGAAAAGAAGTAAGCTAAGATTTCTGAATGACATGCCTTCCCTCTGCCTGAATTTCCTCTCTTCTTATATATTTTTATTTTGAACTCTTTTAGACAGAAACCAAAAATTGGCTTCTCAGCTTAAGTCTAAGCAGGTTTAGACTGGGAGTGTTGATGGGATTATATTTTCTCTTTTAACATTCCCTCCATGAGCCACTTAGAAGACCCAGAAAAGCTGTATTCTCTTCATATCTATTTCACATGCCCCATCGCAGTTGCAATGTTGCGGGGTTGTTCTGTAGATAGGATTTCAATGACCTGGGCTTGAATTTTGTCACTCCCACTTCTTAGCTGCATGACTTTGTGCAAATACTTCACTACTCTGAGTTTTAATTTATTCATCCTTAACAGGGGCCTAGAAATGCCTATCTTCCACAGTTGTTGTAATGATTAATCCTTTGAAAAAACTATGTAAGGTATCAAATGCTCTATGCAAGGCTGCTATTATAAACACTAGCAATGTAAATTATACCACATTTTAGAATTTTTGGAGCCCATTATACTTAATCTTAGTGATTTTTTCCCTTAATGTTGCCGTTTAGATCGGTATTTTGTATTTAACAAGACCTTCTATTTATCTCCTTAGATATTACAGCTTCTAGAGACTAGTTCTAGGCACAGGGGAGGCAATGTTCAGTATTAGCCTGCCCCCTTGTGGTTCTTTAAAGAACTATACTTTCTAAAACATTCTGGGATGGAGTGACACGTCAGTACCCAAATTACTCATCTTTGCTAATGGTAACTACAAAATTGTTTAACTTGGCTGGAAAACTGAGCTTGTATGATCATTAAGACAAATAAAGACTCAAGATCATTGATATTTTAGTCTAGTATTTTAGGTCTAAAAATAAAGCCAATGAAAATCGCACACACACACACACACTGATGTAGGGTATAGGACTATATCTCTTCTTCCCTTTGCTGACAAATGTCACCTACGTGCTTAAATAAAATCCATTCTTTAACGTGCTGGTTTTCTTAACTCCTGCCTGCTGTGGCTTCCACTTCCCCTGCTTTCATGTCTCTTTCACTCTACTGAAACTGCTATCAAAAATGACCTCTTTCAGGCTACACTCATTGGCTATTTATAAAACTTTCACAGTTTCATCATATGTGTTATTCTTGATCACTCACCTTTCAAAATTTCTTTCATTACTTCTCTAATATTTCAGTATGCTGCCTCGCCAACTATTTTCTCTCTGTAATTTTTGTTGCTTTTTCTATTTTCCTTCTCCATGTTAATTGTGGTCATTTTCCA
This sequence comes from Cabassous unicinctus, assembly GCA_029593785.1. Classification (NCBI taxonomy): domain Eukaryota; kingdom Metazoa; phylum Chordata; class Mammalia; order Cingulata; family Chlamyphoridae; genus Cabassous; species Cabassous unicinctus. Next base: position 19,933 of record JAQZBX010012621.1, on the reverse strand, counting down.
ATATGGTTTAATATACTTGATTTTCTCTCTCTAAGAACATATATTTTCTCAGATAATGCTGATGAGCCCCAGACATTTCTTTTTGCTCCTTGATTCTTCATCATTATCTTAAACTCTAATTGTTAATTGTCAGATTATTAGAAAACCTTTAGTCAAGAATTTGATTCATACTTCATACTCATGGATGTCCAAAATATAACTCTTTATCTTTCCCTTCAAACTAGGTTTTCCTATTCTAATTCTAATTTTCTAATTTGAATTTCAATTAGAATTTTTCATAATAATATCATTCTCCAAATTCACCAACCTACCCACAGCTTGAAATGTTGCCATTTCTTTCCCTCTGCAAGTGTTATTGTTTGTGTCTTTATTTACCTCAAGTCCACTTCTCCAATTCCAATTTTTTTAACCTATTCCAAGCCCTCAACATTTCTTGCCTGAACTAATGCAATAAGTTCTTTTTTGGCTTCCATTTCAAATCCATCCTACATGTGGAGACAAGAAATCTTATGTTAAGCTAGTGTTACCAACATATCACTCCTTTGCTTAAGAATTGAGAAAAGTAAACATTACCTTATATTTGTTTAGAAAATTTTACTGCTCAAAACACTTTCTCATGACTGCATATAGACTTTCTATTGCAGATTAGAGTTAGCATGGAGTCACAGAAAGAACATTCAATATAATCAAGAGTCCTGAGATGTTAACTCCACAAATTTACTGCTAGGGTAACCTTGAAACAATGAGGTCCTCTTTCTGTGGCTTCAGTTTTCCTAGGTGCAGGTGATTATGTTTGACAACATCTCCATCTCACTTCAAATATTGTCTGTATGTTAATTATAAGGGAAATCAAGATAATAGGAAAAGTGAAGAGTTCAAAACCCATTCCAGTCTTGGAGACTTGTTTTAATAACTATACTTAAGTTCACCATATCTTTATCTTTAAAATAAAACAAAACAAACAGCTATCTCAAAAATATTATTGCAATACAAAATGGTTGCCAATCACTGTTTTTGAGAGACTTGTAATATTAATCATGGACTATTAATCCAGACTATTTATTTAAACAGCTGTTTAAGGTTACGGTTCTCAAATACAGAGCCTGAAGGCAAAATAAGATCTATAAAAACAATAAAATGAGTTATTCTAAAAAAGCAAAATTAATTCAGTTCAAAGGCCATTCCTTACCCTGAGATTACATCTTTTAAACATTTTGATGTTATAATTACTTTAATGAAATGCCAGTGATGGTAAATAGTAGTTTTATTTTATTATTATTTCTATAGTTACAGTTGTTGTTATTATTATGTCAATGTTTTACCTGGAAAATTATAGAGTCAAAGGATATTAGTCATTCACATTTACAGGGAAAGTTTTACTGGGCCGCGAAATCCAAAAGTTTGGAAATATGCTTCTTTGGTTAGCTTGAAAAATCTTTTTGAAAGAAAGTGCAGTTTTTAAAAATCTGTAATTTATGCTGCTCAATATAATCTCCCATAAGATGTTTCATCCTGGAAAGTCTTCTTGGTATGAGAAGGATGACTTGAGTCTTGGAGGAAATCTTTCTTCCTTTTGTCTTAGCTGGGGCAGACTTGAGACTTAGTTTTCACTTCTCCTTTTGCCTGGCATTGGGACTGACCCAATTCTCAGAGCCATAAAGCAGAGAAATGGTAGCCTTAATGCCATCTAGCAGGGTGGCAGCCCCTGCCCTTAATATGCGAGAGGAGAGGAGGGAGACGCCTGGGCAGCGCTAACTTGGTTCATAATGATTCAGACACTCAGGCAGGAATGGGCTTTAAAGATCATGACTCTAAACCTCCATCTCACAGGTGGGCAAACAAAAGCAATGGAAAGGGAAGAGATATTCCCCATCACATAGCCAATATTTGAATTAGGACTCATGTATTTTGTCTGACTCCAAAGCCAGTGGTTCCATGAGCAGTTTGCTTCCTTTTACCTAGATAAAAGAAGCTCATATTTAAATGTATACAGGTCACCTGGATAATTGAATTCAGATTCAAAATCCCCACACCTGTAATTATTATTTAATAAATCTGGCATGGCCCCTGGTGATCTGCATCTTTAGAAAGCATTCCAGGTGAGCCTGCAGCAAGCAGGTTATAGATTATAAGACATAGGCCCACCTAAAGGAATAGAATCAACAAATAGAAGATCATAAATGAACTTTAGAAACAGCATTAAAAATATGTGAAATAAAGGTTTAGAGGTGAAAAGTGTTAATGAGCAAACTGTGATTAAATTCCATACCTTTTAAATGTATTTCAATGGTTTTAACACTGCTACTTAATGAGATATGAAATACATTGGCTGGCTCTTAAGTCCTTTCCTTATTTTTTTTATATTTAACATGGACTATGCTATTGTATTTATTTAAATATAAGAAGAAATTTATTTTAAGATGTACAATTTTATATACTAATACAAACATCAGACATGTATGTATACAGACACACACACACACACACACACAGAGGGAGTTTCTTTTAAGGCTTCAAAGACTGTGAGATGCAACCTAATTTCTGAGATGCTAAAATGGAAAAGAAATACATATAATATGCACTGTATTAAGTATATCATTGTTGGAAAATAATTTTCAGCATCTTTGCCAACTTCAATCAATTGGCAATTGTGTCTAGAAATTTTTGGTGCCAACGGTTCTTGGAAACACCAAGGCTGAGAAAAACTCATGCCACAATGACTAGAAATGGTTCGTTTGGACACAAGAACAGTGTTGGCTGAGCAAATACCATTTAATTGTGTCATCCTTTGACGGAACCAAAGCTGGAAAGAAATAGGTGGATTAATTTGACAAAAACATTGGGCAAACAGTGAAGGTAATTTTCGTCCATCCCAATTTTTAACCCCAAATTGTATTTTAAATTTGAGTAAACAAGACTGTGTATCCTCTGTAAAGAATAGTGAGCAAGTTTTCTATCTCTTCTCAGTAGCTTTTTGTCTAAAACAGATATAATAACCTCTATCCTAACATCTTCAGAGGCTGTTAATTATCAATCAATAACTAATCCATACATATCCATTTACAGTTTATGAAATACTTTCACATAATTTATGTCATTTAAATCTCATCACTATTCTATAAGGTAATATTATTCCTTTTCTTTAGTTGTGGAAATTGCAATTCAGAGAGTTTAAGTAATTTGCCCAAGATCACACAGTAAAATCAATAATAGAGCATGAATTTTATGACAAATCCATCCTATATTATTTGTAGTCATTCTACTCTACTAAAATGTGAGAATGAGTGTTTAGTCTCTTTAAACTGAAAATGGTTACTCATAGAGAAGTTGTAGTTAAAAAAACCTAATTACTTCAGTTCATTTCTAATTTTGGTTTGCCTGTGCATTGTTTTTGTTCTTTTACCCAGAGACAAACCTTTCTTTGGCCAGGGAACACCAACCAAACACCCAAGCCTGAAGAATAGATAAAAATACGCACTGACCTGTCCTCCTTGACTGAAGGCACCTAGAAAAAAAGCACAAAGTCCAAACACTGTAATTTCTGGGTTTGCAAAAAGTGGAACTTGCACAATTAAGAAATCCCCAAACCTAGAGTGATACCTCATCCTAGTTCATGACCTCAGCTAGTCATGGCATGGTGATTTGATTTTTTGTTTTGTTTTGTTTTGTTTTTTCTAGGGAAGAGCGCAAACGCAGCCCCCCTTGACCAAAAATTATGCAGTTGAGTTTCCCACATTTGGGGAAATATCCAGCACAAGTGGAGTGCAATGGTTAAGCCTCGCCCTGGGAAAACCACCCTTGTAATCACGGTATCTCCCCTGCCAGGTAAGAAAGTGATTTGATTTTTTACACCTGCTCACTCCTTAGGGCGTAGTGAGGCTTTGAAGGACACAGACAATGAAAGGGCAATGTTTGTTGGAAATGGGGTAGGTTGGGGGTAATAGTTTGTGGATTTGGAGATTCATGTTATAGTCCTGGCCCCGACACTAATTTACTATGAGAATGAGCTTATCCTCTGGTCTCACTTTGGAGAAAGCTGCCTCTAACACTGATGTTTTAAAGTTCAGTCCACTCAGTCCCTTACTTTGTTACAGGCAGTTGGAGAAAGGATTAACTTTACTATTCTTTGAGCCCCAAATTGTTCTTCTGCCCTCTATATTCAGTTTTAAAGACTTGGCCCAAAGATAGATAGTTCTGATAAACTCATTCTCCTTTCTATGACTCCTTTCTCCTGCTGCATCACTCTAAATTTCTGAAAAAGAAAAAAGAAGAGTCCATATATACAGTCACTTTTCTCTCCTGCTTTCTCCCTCTCTCTTTATGTTTGTTTGTGACTTAAGATTGTGGCTAATTGGCTCTGTGGTTTAAAATAGTGAAATAATAAAAGTCTTAAGTCTAATCCTGGTGTGGACTGCTGAATTTTGATCTGTGGCACTCCTAATGCCTACAACACCTCTCACATATAATCCCAAGGCCATCTCAGCGAGGGAAAATGTATGCATAAGTGCAATTCTTCTCCAATGCTGGCCTGTAGTTATGGGAGGAAAACTGGAAATATCTCAAATTACATTTTCTGTTAATGGGGATAAGAAAAGAATGAGCCTTTAAAATTTGAGTGGAGGTTACTTATCATCTACTGCAGTGATTCCCAACCTTATGGAGGCGTAATTAGCTGCATGGGTGGTTATTAAAAACACAGATCATTAGGACAATCTCCTAAAAATTTCATTATGTAAGACTAGATAGTTCCCAGGAGACTATATATTTGTAACCTCTCCAAATATTATTTTATGATCAGGGAAAATTTATTATTACAACTTTCAGAAAATTCTCTACTGTGCAAATCTGTGATCAGAAGAGAAGGGATTTGTCCAATGCCTTATATATAGGAAAAGGTAAGGCAGAAGCATGATTAGTACCCAGAATGCCCAGTCCATTACTCTTTTTATTAAACTTTAACATAGTAATGGCAAGAATAATATTAATAAATATTTGCTGAACACTTATGCCCCTGCCAGTATATTAAGCAATTTATATGCATTTTATCATTTAATTCTCCATATGGGGCCTAGTCCTTTTATTTTTTTTTTTTGACCTAGTCCTTTTATAGCTCCATTTTACAGATGAGGAAAATGAGGCTCAGAAATGTCACACTACCATAAAATGGAAATACCAGGACAAAAATTCAGTTCTCTCTGCCTCAACATTAAGTTACTTAGGCACTATGACTTCCCAAGTACTATCTTGTATGTATATGAAAGACCCCATGTTTTGGTAAGTTAAGTGTATTAATCAAGATCCAATTAGGGAAGCAGATGTGGCTCAAGTGGTTGAGCATCTGCTTCCCACATGCGAAGGCCCTGGGTTTGGTTCCCAGTGCCTCCTAAAAACAAAAAACAAACAACAAGCAAACAAATGAAAAAAACAACTCAGGGGAGCCCATGTGGCTCAGTGGTTGAGCACTGGCTTCCCACATATGAGGTCTTTGGTTCAATCTCTGCCCCCTCCCCCCAAAAAAGATCCAATTAAGGGGAGCAGATGTAACTCAGCGGCTGTGGCTGAGCACCTATTTGCCATGTATGGGGTCCCGAGTTTAATCCCCAGTACCTCCTAAAAAAAAAAGATCCAATTAAAATATCACTTTGTTTTTAAGATGGTAGTGATTAATTTCTGAGACTGTCTTTGCAACCAAATTTTAACATCATCAGCTCTATTTTTTTTTCTGCTATCTCAATGACTGAATGTCAAATTGTCTGAACGTCAATTTACTTGACTTTAGTAGTCAAACTTACTCCATACCTTTAACCAGTTCTAAATGTATTTGTATTTGTTGATCAAATTCCAGCTAACAATGGCTCTCTATCTGCTCAATTGCATCAGAAAATTTTTCCTTAGATGTCCAGCCATTTAAAATCTCTGATAATAGCAAAATTCACCCACTATTATCACAGAAAATGGTATACATGGAAGGTCACAGGGCTTAGTTTCATTCTACATTTCAAAAATGAAGAAACAACTCAGAGAGTTGATATATTTTTCCAAAAGTTCACACAGACCATTAATAGAAGACAAAGGGCTAAATCTTGAGTCTAGATATTCTAGCATGTGTGTATTCCACTGTAACACAATAGGTTAGAAAAATAAAGAAGGAAAGAAATAGACACAGAGGCCCTATTAATTCAGTCCTATTCTATAAGATGAAATTATCAAATTGAAGTAGGATTGTCTTTTGAGCCATCTTAATTGATAGAATATGTGATAATTGCTCATGAAAGTGGCCAAACACATTTCCCTATTTGATGAATTTTTTAGTGCACCAACATATATGTTTCTGCATTTTATGGCTCAATAACCCATTCTAAGGGATTCCCCTATTGAGTTTTCTTTTTTCCACCTTGATTCAGTTTCAATAATTTGAGTCAATTGGTATAAGAATAGCTAAGAACAGGAAAACTTTCCTTTGTCTTGGAAAGCCAAGTTACTATTCAATGTGATTATCCATTCTCCAGCCTACTTCCATAGAACGAACATCAGCTTTCATATCTGTAAGACCTAGATTCAAATTCCAAATTTCCTACTTACTAGTTGCAAGTCTTTGGCAATTTTCTTAACCACTATGAAATTTTCTTAGCTACTATAAATAGGGATATGAATATCTTGTGAGTATTGGAGATAATGCATAAAGTCCTTAATACATTGCCTAGAATATAGTATATCTCAATAAATGACAGTTATTCTGTTATTATTATAATTTTCATCCTCAAAATCATTATCAACATTCTAATGATGATCTGTCAGAATCAGCCCTTTATATCAAAATTGTTTAGGGTTTTTAAATATGGTGGACACTCTTGTCATTTCCAGTTCAATAAAAATATTGGATATTAATTTTAAAGGAAAAACTCACCTGAAAAGAAGCAGAAAAGAGCCAGAGAGAGGAGCAGGAAGACACCTGATATTTTCATGGTGCCAGTTTGCTTACTCAGATCAAGACTGCTTTGTCCTGCTCAGCTTCTCTGTCAAGATACTTCCCAGAAAGCACTAAAACAAACACATACACATACAAACACACACACATATATATAGACATGATAGAGGGAGTTGGGATCTCCACCTTCTTTATAAAATCACATTCTAAAATCATATATGGTCCTACACACTTTAGGCATTTATTAGGACCTGTCACCAACTTAAAGAAATGCTTCGTGCTCCACATCAATCTTAGAAATTAGTACAATTATATGAGTCGCACCTCAGATCTTATTAATAGAGGATGTCATTTTCCAGTGGTAGTATACATTTTTTCCTAACAACCAATACAACCTCCCTGCTCTTCCTTCTAAGGTTTCACTACATTAAAGGGATGATTCACTGGTGGAGTTCCACATGATCCCTGTTTCTCTTTCAAACAGGTCCTGCATGTCCATGGGCCAGATGAGTAACTATCGAGGAATGCAATCTTGGGTGTAACTTGGATTGTCAGAATCCAAATCAGCCACGGTATACCTAAACAAGACAGATATTCTACTTTGTCACTGGAACTGCAATAGAAAAAGCATTTTCTGGGTATAATTAGTTTTCTTATCTTTAGAAAATGATTGTAGTCAAATGCCAGTGATTTTCAATTTTTGAGTCAAAATGACCAAAGGAATCAATGTGTTATTTCAATTTGTGAAAAAATAAGTTATTAATCTTGAAAAGTTAATAGACTTAAAAATGATGACTATTAACATTTCCATTTTTCTGCAAAGTAAAAAGAGTAATGCGAGTAAAATTTTTTATATTTAAATTCCATGGAAAGATGCTTTTCATATAGGTTAGATTAATGCCTTTAACTGTCATGGCCAACTTAATTGCCAAACAGATCAAAGAGTAGGATGCCATAACTTTCTTTGGGGGAACAATAAAAAATAAAGAATGGCAATAGTGTTAATGAGAAAATAGGTCTTAATTCCTAAACAGTTATTTAAAATATTATGAAGAAATGTATAATAATTAAAAATATGGAAAGATTATGTAAAATATGCCTAAATTAAACACAAGTGGTTAAAGCAACGTTTCCTTAAATAAGCCAGAAATTATGCATGTAAATAATTGGTTTCCTTTTAAAGTTGTCACTTCAAGAAAATATATACATAATTCATATATTATTCCTTTTGTCTCAGGGTATTTCTTTTCTTTTTGGAAATTGCACATATTTAGAAATTTTAATTTGATTTATCTCAATATTTTTCTCAAAATTTCTGTCTTTGAAAATGGTGAATAAAAGTTATTATGGTTTTTGATAAAAAATGAAGCATTCTGTAATATAAAGAAGTTTTGCTTAATTGCTTTTCATACAATTTTTTAAAATCCTAAACTTAAAGAATAGAGAAAAGAGGGGACATTGTAGCAAGGAGAGGGAAGAAGAGAGAGGGATAAAAAGGGAGGAAAAGAACATGTTTGGCAAGCATTAAAATGGTTTCATTCTGAAATGGTGTGATATAAAATTGAACACACACAGTCACAGATATATAATCTTAAAGTCCTTTACAGAAGTTGTAGGTAAGATGTTAGATACTAACAGTTTCAAAGACCTTAATGAACAATCCTAAATACCATATTTAAATTTTTCCTGAATACTTAAGGGCAAGAAGGGTTTGGGATACTTAGAAAAACAAAATAGATGGAAAAAATGCTTAAGGAAAGCCAGGACATTTTCAAATAACAATTGTACAATTTTGCCTACTTGTCATGATCTTTACAAGTTTTTGCCTAGTTCGATGAGGTATGTAATGAACAGTGCTTTGAAACTTTAAAACACATTACAGATGCTTGGTTTGGGGTACTACCCCACTCCCATTGCTTCCTCCTCCCTTTTGCTTTTTCCTCCCTTTTGCATTGTTCTTTTCCTTCTTCTTCTTTCAGAGGGTACAGGGTGAGTCTAAGTGAAATCTCAAGTCAAAAAGTATTAACATATAATGAAAAAAAAATTAACAGCAATAGTCAGTGTTCTCCCATCATAAAATATATGGCAGCCTTTCTAAGATTTGTTTTAACTTCTTCCAGTTTCTCAAAAGTTTCATTAATGGTTAATTGCTTCTCATACCTTGCTCTAACTCTCAAAACCACTGTTCACCTAAATGTTATTCTCTCCTCATCCTCCATTCTGTACTTCCTTGACTCCCTCAAACTTCAAGAGCTTTTATTCAACAGGTGGTTTTTGCCCTTTCTTATATACAGAATGATTTCTGAACAGGTTTAGTTACTTATCTTCAACATTTACCTGATTATCACAGTAATGCTTGTGGGCAAGAAAACAGAAATTAAGAATTGGCTGTGGAAGGGTAGTGGGAAGAATATTATAATATATATAATATAAATCTAGTACCTTGAATAATATTTTGTTAGGTATCTGAGGCCATGTGAAAGACTTTTTTTCTTTTTATATAACTTTAAGGAGAGATAAGAATCATTCCCTGGAGAATCACTTAATTATCTCCTTAAATAGTAAGTTGAGATAAGAGAAGATTATAAAGAATTTACAGGAAATGATTCACAAATGCTAAGAAGTTGTGTATAATTCTAGTTTTTTCACTATAGAGTAAGTAGATGAGAGAGCAGTTTGAATTTTGTTTTCTGTCACAGTCTGAATGGAAATGTTTAGGGAACGTTTAAGAGTCTTAAAATTGACAGAAAAGTAAATGCCAAAGAATTATATCATGCAAAAAAAATAAAGAAAGAAAGAAAGAAACAGAAAAAGCTAAAAGACAGGAAGTTGTAGGAGAAGGCAGTAGAAGTCCTGGCTCTTATACAGACATAGTATAATGCAGTCCAAACATGTATGCAGTTGACTTCCAAAATTTAGCTATACACACTTTCTTTTTGGTAATTAAAGACAAAAACACTGTAAGTTATTTTCCACATACAATTTACCTATATAAATGTTATAGATTTACTCACAAATTATTACCATTCAGAGTGGTATCCATAAAATCATCTACATTTTATTTAATAAATATCTTATGGGATTTTAAGGGTAATTTTGATTCTTCAATTTTTGCTGCTGATTCTACAATTTTGCTTTACCTGCTGAGGTGCAACTTCACTGTTTTTGGAGTGCTTGGGTCTAAGTCCAGGGATATACACATACCTGCGTTTGTGTGTTTTAGCATTTTATTTGCTCATGTTCATTTTCCTTCCCTCAATATTGTTGATACACATTATAAAATGTACTATTTTGAAATATCACTTCTTAGTCAGTTGTGTCCTTTTTCCCTGAGCCCTCAAGTCCTTCAACCTTTTAGCATAGGTTATGAGGTAGAGACATATTTTCAAGGAGGTACAGTCACTGCTCAGCATTGAATTATGAAAGGACCTTTTTAAAGGTCACGAGCAATATAATAAACTCAATTAAATATATATATTTTATTTGCAATCATCCAATCTTTATTTAGAGAGAAAATTGTTTGTCTTGGAATGTCCATCAGATTACATAAGAAATAGGAGAAACCTTTCCTAGGACTGAGAGGAAAGGTCTGGGAAGAATAAGAGAAAGGAGTTCCAGAATTCAGATTTCAGTGTTCTGGTTTTGTTCAAAATCCCTGCCTTGTGGGGATGGATGAAGGATGCATCATTCAGCCTGGCATGGTTACAACAGAGTGGCAATAACAAGGGAGGTACATGGACATCTGAGCCTGAGAGGAACCTCACAATGTCTCTTGTGCTGCAATGAACATTAGCAAGAGCAGCCAAAATTCATAGATGCCCAAAACAGGCAAATGCTGAGAGGCTGAGTTTTGATTTCAGGACAAGGAAGCACAGAGTTAAGAGACATTACAACTGAAAGTTTCTAGGGCATTGGGGGTGTTCATATAATTCAGCGGAAGTTGCTAGCATATCAGAGAGATAATAACCAGTCAGGAGACACAGGCAGGAAGTACAGTGACCAGAGGAGCCATGTTACACTGCAGCAATTCCAGGAGGCATAGAAGTTACTATTCAGGAACCAGTGGGAAGAAATGTATGTCCAGGGGCCAATGTGACACTGCTCTGCAGATGTGATGAAGTTATATAAACCTCCTCCTGTGTCCAGATTCCATCTTCAGGAAAAAAAAGGAACCAATGAGATAAAAGAACAAAAAGACACACTAAATTAGTAAAATGTGAGATCCTTAAAGAGAGAAATTTTATTTTTTTTCAATGTTTATCCACATTGAACCACAAACATCCTCAGTAAATTTAGCAACTAATAGATGCACAATGCATGTTTGTTAATGACTGAGATTGAAATGCCTTTAATCGACAAGGTAAAATATCTTCTATTACTGTGAAATCAAGCTGTGAACAGTTAAAATATGAACATTTCAGTATTAATACTTAAATAAACCATAGCCTAGTTTGATCCCACTCTACTCCATATACCATATATTAGGCTCAATCTTCATTAATGTCTTATCATAAAAATAATTTAATGATTGTGATCTTAGAGTGTAATTACTTCCATCTTCCACTTAATATAAAATACCATATAAAGCTCTTTGAAGAAAAAGAATTTCTTTATATACTTAGAAGCCCTGTGATGATGATGATGGACAACGACCATCCCAAGGAACAAAGAGAGTCTGCAACTGCAAGCAAGATTGTACGATCCATCTGCCCCATGGGATCTAAACCCCTTCTCAATTAGAGGTGGAGTGGACATCACCATCCCAGAATCCTCAGGATTGGGGAAAGAATAATGGACTAGACTAGAGTTACTGGTATACTACTACAGACTTATTGTGATTCTAGCAATGGAAGAACTTATATCATTGGTGTGGAGGCACTGGCCACTGGGGGTTCTGAGGGGCGGGAGAGGAAAAAACAGGTGTAACATGGGGGCATTTTGGGGACTTGGGAATTGTCCTGAATGACATTGCAATGACAGATATAGGCCATTATATAACTGGCCATAACCTACAAAATTGTGTGGGAAAGAGTGTAAACTGCAATGTAAACTATAATCCATGCTTAGTGGCAATGCTCCAAAATGTGTTCATCAATTGTAAGAAATGTACCATGCTAGTGAAGGGTGTTGTTGATGTGGGAAAAAGTGGGACGAGTAGGGAGGGGGGCATATGGGAATACCCTATATTTTTTATGTAACGTTTATGTAATCTAAGTATCTTTTGAAAAAAAAGTATATTAAAAAACAACAACAAAGAAGCTTTGTGATGGATAAGAAAGAGCATAGAATTTGAAGATTGATAGACCCAGGATGTGCATTCTACTTCTACCACATACAATGTGATTTGAAGGATGTTAACTTCTCTGAGACTTTTCTTTTTTTAATATATTTTTTTATTTTTTATTTTTTTAAAAGATATTTAGATTACATAAATGTTACATAAAAATATAGGGGATTCCCATATGCCCCACTTCCTACACCTCCCACATTTTCCCACATTAACTACATCTTTCATTAGTATTGAACATTTGTTACAATTGATGAAAACATTTTAGAGCATTGCCACTAAGCATGGATTATAGTTTACATTGCAGTTTACACTCTTTCCCACACAATTTTGTAGGTTATGGCAAAATTTGTCATGGCCCATATCTGTCATTGTAATGTCCTTCAGGAAAATTCCCATGTCCCCAAAATGCCTCCATATTTCATCTGTATTTCCCTCTCCCTGCCCTTAGAACCTCTAGTGGCCACTGCCTCCACATGAATGATATCATTTCTTCCATTGCTAGAATCACCATAAGTGTATAGTAGAATACCAGTAAATCTACTTTAGTCCACAGCTCATTCCCCAATCCTGAGGATTCTGGGATGGTGTTGCCCACTCCACCTCTAATTGAGAGGAGGCTTTGATTCCATGGGGCAGATGCATGGGACTCTCTTGCTTGCAGTTGTAGACGCTCTCGGTTCCTTGGGATGGTCTGTTGTCCATCATCATCTCCTTTTTTTTTTTTTTGCAAAGACTCTTTTATTTTATAGAAATATAAAACATACATTTATAATTTAGTCTTTAATTCTCACCTACCAATAGTAATGAGTAGTTTCATCTCCTTTTTATTCTTAATAAGAATGGCTGTCTGAGAGATTTTCAGTATCTTATACCAATTTCAATAACTTTCTTGGATCATAAACACCTTTAGTTTTTTGGCCAAACTTTGCGTTCAGCCTCTCAAGATCATTCTAGTCTCAAATTATGCCATGATATTAGTGATCCTCCCAAGTCTGTCACAAGCATAAATTTCGTAAGCATGTCTTCTGGGTCATCACCATCGAAAACATGTTGAACAAAACAAGGTCAACAATATTTCAACAATTTATTTCCAAAGTTACTCTATTCCTCTTCTTTTCCTCATTTTCTACCTTAGCTCATGGTGTTGCCTTTGAAATATTATTTTCCTTAATTTCTACATGTGTACAACCCACATCTCATACAAGAAGTCAAAAGGACAGTACTCTTTACAGAAAATTTCTTTTATTATGTATTTTTTATTAGAGGAGTTGTAGGTTTATGGAAAAATGAAACTGAAAATACCAAGTTCCCATATAACCACCTTCACACACAGTTTTCCCTATTATTAACACTTTGCATTAATGTAGTACCTTTGTTACAGTAGATGAAAGAATATTATTATAATTGTACTATAAAAGCTCATAGCTTACATTTTGTTGCACTGTTTGTGTTGTATATTACTGTGGTGTTTGTATAAATTTTTTATTGAAGTAATACACATAGAAACTAAAATTTCTCTTTTGACTACATTCAAATATATAATTCAGTCGTGTTATCACATTCATCATCTTGTGCTACAATCACCACCATTTATTACCAAAATAATCCATCACCTAAACAGAAATTCTGTACCAATTAAGCATTAACTCCCTGTTCCCTATACCCACCCCAGCCCCTGGTAACCCTTATTCCAGTTTCTGGCTCGATGAACTTGTTTATTCCAATTATTTCATATCAGTGAGATCATACAATATTTGTACTTTTGCACCTGGCTTATTTCACTCAGCATGATGTCTTCAACCTTCTTCCAGTTTGGTGCATGTATCAGAAATTCATTTCCCTTTATGGTGGAATAATAATCCATTGTAGGTATATATCACACTTTCTTTACCCACTTATCAGTTGATGGACACTTGTATTTTTTCCATCTTTTGGAAATTGGGAATAATGTCTCTATGAACATTGGTGTGAAAATATCTAAGTTCCTGCTTTCAATTTTTGAGGTATATACCTAGAAGTGGGATTGCTGGGTCATATGGTAATTTTATATTTAACTTTCTGATAAAGTGCCAAACTGTTTTCCACAGAGGCTGCAGCATTATACATTCTCATCAACAATTAAAGAATGCTCCTTTTTCTCCACATTGTCTCCAATAATTGTTATTTTTTGTTTTTTAATAGTAGCAATTCTAGTGGGTATGAGATAGTATCTCATTGTGGTTTTGATATACATTTTTCTGTGATTAATTATGTTGAGTAGCTTTTTGTGTGCTTTTAGGCCATTTGAATGTCTTTGAAGAAATGTCTATTCAAGTCATTTTGCCAGTTTTTAAGCTGGCTGTTTGTCAATTGGTGGTTGAGTTTAGGATTTCTATGTAGCTTCTAGATAGCAACGGCTTATCACATATGTGGTTTCCAAATATTTCTCTCATTGAATGGGTTGTCTTTTTTACTTTTCTGATACGGTCTTTTGATGAACAAAAGTTTTTAATTTTGATTAAATCAATTTACCTATTTTTTTTTTCTTTTGTTCCTTGTGCTTTTGTTGTAAAGTCTAAGAAACCATTGCCTAACACAAAGACCTAAAGATACATGCTTGTATTTTCTTCTGGGAGCTTTAAAATTTTGGTTCTCTTATTTAGATCTTTGATGCATTTTGAGTTACTTTTTGTATATGGTATTAAATAGGGTCCACCTTCTTTCTTTTGCACATGGATATTCAGTTTACCCAGTACCATTGTTTGAAGAGACTATTCTTCCCCCATTGAGTAGACTTGGTGCCCTTTTCAAAAATCAGTTGGTAGGAAGTGGATGTGGCTCAACCAGATGGGTGCCTGCCTACCACATGGGAGGTCCTAGGTTTGGGTCCCCATGCCTTCTGAAGAAGATGAGCAGACCCCGCACCTGCTGCAATGAGCTAGATGCTGCACCACCACAATGAGCTAGATGCCTAAACGAGCAGATGCCATAAGCCAGCAGATGCTGCAGCCCGTGGGAAGCAGATGGCCATTGGGCACTCACTTCCCATGTGGGAGGTCCCAGGTTCAGTTCCCAATGCCTCCTGGAGAAGGCGAGCAGACAGACAGGCAAGAGAACCATCTGGGGGGAGAAGGGGAATAAAAATTTTTAAAGTAAATAAATAAATCTTTAAAAAATAATCAATTGGCCATGAAAGTGAAGTTTATTTCTCGATTCCCAATCCAATTCAATTGGTATATGTATCTACTTGTACCCATACATGATCTTTTGATTATTGCAGATTTGTGATAACTTTTAAAATCTGGAAGTGTGAATCCTCCAAGTTAGTTCTTCTTTTCCAGATGGTTTTACTCTTCTATATAAATCTGATTATTGGCTTTTTTTATTTATGTAAACAAGGTTGTTAGAATTTTGATGGGATTGTATTGAATATGTAAATCACTTTGAGTAGACTTGACATCTTAACAATATGTAGTCTTCCAATGCATGAACATGGAATGTCTTTCCATTTATTTAAGTCTTCTTTGATTTCTTTAAGCAATGGTTTGTAGTTTAGCTGTATAGTCCTTTCCATCCTTGAGTAAACATACTCCAAGATATCTGATTCTTTCAGTTGCTATTGTGAGTGGAATTTTTTCTTGATTTTCCTCTTCAGATTATTCATAACTACTGTATAGAAATGCTACTGATATTTGCATGTTAACTTTGTACCTTGTCTCTTTGCTGAAATTGTTTATTAGCTCTAGTAGCTTTGATATGGATTTTTCAGGATTTTCTATTATAGGGACATGTCATCTGCAAATAGGGAAAGTTTTATTCTTCCCTTCCAATGTGGATGCCTTTTATCACTTTTTCTTGCCTATTTGCTCTAGCTAGAAATTCCAGTACAATGTTGAATAACAGTGGTGACAGTGGGCACCCTTGTTTTGTTCCTGATCATAGGGGGTCAGTTTTCAGTCTTCCACCATTGAGTATGATGTTAGCTGTGTGTTTTTCATATTCACCTTTTATCATAATTAGGAAGTTTCCTTCTTTTTCTAGTTCTTTGTTTTCAAGGTGAAGGGATGCTGGATTCTGTCAAATGCCTTTTCTATATCAATTGAGATGATCACATGTTTTTTTCCTTTGTCCTATTAATATGATGTATTAGATGTTGCTCTGCAGTTTTCTTTACTTGTGATATCTTTATCTGACTTTGGCATTGGGTGATGTTGTCCTCATAGAATGAGTTAGAGAGTATTCAAGTTTTTGGAAGACTTTGAACAGGACTGGTATTAGTTCTTCTTGGAATGCTTGGCAAAATTCACAGTGAAGCCATCTAACCCTGTGTTTTTTGTTGTTGTTATAGGTTTTCAGAAGTTTTTTATTACTGACTCAATCTCTTTAGTTGTTATTGGTCTATTGAAATCTAATTTTTCTTCAGACCGTTTGGTAAGCTGTATTTCTACAAATTTGTCCATTTCACCTAGGTTATCTAATTTGTTGGCATACAGTTGTTCATAGTATCCTAATATAACACTGATTTTAATTCTCTGGGATCAGTAGTAATTGCCTTTTTTCATTTCTGAATTTTGTTATTTGTGTCCTGTCATATGTGTAAAATTTCCATTTCTTCTTCTGTTATTGATTTTTAGCTTCATTTCATTGTGGTCACAGAAAATACATTTTATGATTTCAATGGTTTTAAATTTGAGATTTATTTTGTAGCCTAACATATGGTCTATCCTGGAGAATGATCCAGGTGCTTTAGAGAAGAATTTGCACCCTTATGCTTTTGGGTGAAGTGTTCTAAATATGTCTGTTAGGTCTACTTAGTTTATAGTATCATTCAAGTCTTCTATTTCCTTATTGACTGCTATCTAGATTTTCTATTCATTATTGAAATTAGTATATTTAATTCTCCTATCATTATTGTTGAACCATCTATTTCTTCCTTCAAATCAGTAAGTATTTGCTTCATATATTTGGAGGCTCTTCTGTTAGGTGCATTGATAATTGTTATGCCTTCTTGTTGAATTGACCCCTTTATCAGTATATAATGACTTTATTTGTCCCTCATAACAGTTTTGGATGCAAAGTCTATTTTATCTGATATTAGTATAGCTACCTCAGTTCTCTTTTGGCTACTACTTGCATTACTACTTATTCTTTTTTGTCCATTCTTCCAATCTCTGTCTTTTGACTAGTGTATTAGTCAGCCAAATGACTGATGCAAAACACCAGAAATCTGTTGGCTTTTATATAGCATATTTATTTCAGGTAGAAGCTTACAGTTACCAGGCCATATAGCATCAATTACTTCCCTCACAAAAATCTGTTGCCACGTATTGGAGCAAGATGGCTGCCGACGTCTGCCAAGAGTTCAGACTTCCTGGGTTCCTCTCTTACTGGGGTTTGTTTCTCTCCAGGCTCAGCTGCCCTGCTCTCTCCACAAGGCCAGCTGTAAACTATCAGGTGATCAACTCTGTCTCTCTCCCCGGGGCTCAATTTAATCTGGACTCAGCTGCGCTGCTCCTCTGTTTGCTTATTTCCTGGGCTCTAGCTTAAAACTCTGCATCAAAACTCCAGCTCACTCCTCTGCTTTGCCATGTAGTTTTATCTGTGAGTCCCTGCCCACCAAGGGGGTGGGGACTCAACATCCTACTGATGTGACCCAATCAAAGCCCTAATCATAATTTAATCACACCCAGGTACAGACCAGTATACAAACATAATCCAATATCTATTTTTGGAATTCATAAACAATGCCAAACTACTACAACTAGGGAATGTAATCCATTTACATTTAAAATAACTACTGATAATGCAAGACTTTCTTCTGCCATTTCTATTTTCTTGACCCTCAATTCTTATGTTAGTGTCTGCTTTCATATTTATTTGTTTTTGGTATTATAACATTTTGAGTCCCTTCTATTTCTTGCTGAATATATGTTTCATATATGTTCTTTATGGTTACCATGGGATTAAAACTTAACATCCTAAATCTATAACAATCGTATTTCATTTGATACCAACAAATTCAATAGCATATACATACATTGTTCCTTTTCCCCTTTGCCCCACAACAGTTTTTATACTTGTTACAAATTATATCTTTGTACATTGTATATCTAAAACCATAGATTTATCATTTTTTTCTATGCATTTGTATTTTATCTTCTGTAATAAGTCAAAAGTAGAGTTACATACCAAAAATGCAATACAATAATACTGTTATTTATAGTTATCCATATGGTTATCTTTACCAGAGGTCTTTATTTTTTTATGCCATTTCAACCCACTATCTAATGTCCTTTCCTTTCAGTCTTAAGAGCTCCCTTTAGCACTAATGGTAGAGCAGGTCTAGTGGTGATGAAATCCTTCAGCTTTTGCTTATTTGGGAATGTTTTAATCTCTCCTGCATTTTTGAAAGACAATCTCACTGAATATAAAATCTTGGTTGGCAATCATTTTCTTTCATCACTTTAAATATTTTGTCCCGCTGTCTTCTTGTCTCCATGGTTTCTGATGAGGATTGACACTTAATCTTTTTGGACTCCTTTGTACATAACATGCTGATTTTTTTATTGCAGCTTACTGAGCTCTCTCTTTGTTTGGAGTTATTTGGACTACTTGAATGTGCATATTCATATCTTTTGTCAAATTGGGAAGTTGACTCCACTATTTCCTTGAATATTCCTTCAGCCCCTTATTCTCTTTCTTTTTTTTCTGGGACTCCCATATTGCATATATTGTATGCTTGATGTTGGCCCCCCATTTCTTCAGGCTCTGTTCACTTTTCTTCATTCTTTTTCTTTTTGCTTCTCATCCCGAATCATCTCAACTGTCTTTTCTTTGGTTAACTTATTCTTTCTCCTGTCAGCTCCAATCTACTGCTGAAACCCTCGAGGAAATTTTTCATTCCAGTTATTATGTTCTTCAACTCAAGTATTTCTGTTAGGTTTGTATTGAGAATTTTATTGGGAAAGTTTGCTGCCATTATTTCTTTCAATATTTCTGCTGTTCATTACTCTTTTTTTTTTCTGTGATTCCCATAATGAGTATATTTGTATGCTTGATTTTACATAGGCCTCTTAAGTTCTGTTCACTTTTCCAAATTCTTTTTCCTTTCTGCTCTTTAGCCTGAATCATTTTAATTATCTTCTCTTCAATTTCTACTTTTTCTTTCTTCTACCAGCTTCAATCTGCTTTTGAAACCCTCTAGGGAATTTTCATTTCAGTTATTTTGTCTTAAATGCCAGTATTTCTGTATGGTGCCTTTTTAACATTTCTATCACTTTATTGAGGTTCTCATATTGTTCTTTCATTGTTTTTCTGATATCTTTTAGTTCTTTCTGTTTTAGTTTTTTTCTTCTATCTCCTTGAGCCTATTAAGGATCATTTTTTTTTAAAGTCTTTGTCCTATATAACCAAAATCTTGATTTCTAGAATTTTTTAAACTTGTTTTGTGAATGGACCATCATTTCCTGTTCCTTTGTTTGTTTCATAATCTTTTGTCTAATTCACACAGCCTGTACTCTGCTTCAACACCCACATCTTTTTTATATCTTATTTCACCAAGATCTACATTTTTATACTAGTTTAATGGCAATGAAATCAAACTAAGTCTTCAAGTATATTCTGCTATATAAAACTTTGAGAAACTAACTGATACTATGACACTTGAGATAGTATTAAGAAAATGTGTATTTCATTTGAAGATATCTCTCTTCCTAATTTTTCTTTTTTTTTTTTTT
>JAQZBX010012620.1:8357-41066 GCA_029593785.1 Cabassous unicinctus | reverse complement strand
AAAAAAAAAAAAAAAAAAAAAATCAACTGAGGGCACACGCGGGACACAAAGGCAAGGCTAAAAGGTTAAATTTCCCAGGAATAATTAGTCAGGGCCTCAGGATTTGAACCTCTGACCTGGATATTTTTACCAATTCTCTGTTTTTTGTCTCCATTTATTCATTGTGCCTGCATTCATTACCTCGCTCACTTTCTCACTCTTTCACACTGTGAATGTGCCAAGCTCTGTGTCAGATCCTGCAGGTGCACCCGCATTCAAGACTGATGTGGACCCTGCCCTCCGGGAGCTTACATTCTCATCATGGAAAACAGACAACAGACATCTAACCAAAAATAGATTTCAGTGACTTTTAAGCACTATCTTACCTTATTTACTAAAATAAAACAGCTTAATTTGGCCACAAAAGGGCCCTCTGAATATTTTACCTGGCTAAAAGCAAAATAAAACCTCTTATTTTGAGTGAAAAAAAAAATTGCCCATTAGTATAGCTTTGCTAGTATGACCACATCCATCGGGGGTATCTGACTATAAATGTGACCATGAGAGGGAGAGAATAGTGATGTGGCATGGGGACTGCCAGTCAGTGAGCTCTTGAATGTGGGTGTAGAAATTAGTCTGTCTGGGTACATGGGCCAAATTATTATATTTACAAAGAACATTTTGTAATGTTCTGCCTGCTCAGTTGGCTGCTTCTGTTTAGTTGTTGCTAACATTACACAATAAAGACCTAGATTCCTTTCCATTTTTCATCATTTGCTCTCACACGATTGAGCGTACTAGGAGAAAAAGGAGCAGAAAATTGGCAAGCGTGACTACCCTTGAAAATCCAGTCTATATGATTGTTGTTCCCATTGGTCATGTAGGACAACAAAGAATCCTAACTCAAAGCCAATGGAACAGGGAAGCAGATGTGGTTCGAGTGATTGAGCTCCCGCCTACCATATGGGAGGTCCCAGGTTTGGTTCCTGGTGCTTCCTGGAGAAGATGAGCAAGACAGTGAGCTGGCGTGACAGGCAGGCACGGCAAGCTGATGCACCAAGATGATGCAACAAGGAGACACAAAGAGGAAAGACAATGAGAGACACAACAAGGCAGGGAGCTGAGGTGGCTCAAGTGATTGAGCGCCTCTCTCCCACATGGGAGGTCCCAGGTTTAGTTCCCAGTGCCTCCTAAAGAGAAGATGAGCAGACACAGAGAGCACACAGCAAATGGACACAGAGAGCAGACAGTGAGCGCAAACACTGGGGCAGGGGGATAAATAAACAAAATAAATCTTTTTTTAAAAAAAACAAAAAACCCAATGGAACATGCATCCAGCCAAGGCCCCTGACAGGGGTGCAGAGGGGGTCGACACCATTTTGAAGCTCTGCAGGCGCAAGAGAATATAATCTATTGAGACTTATAGACTGGACAATCCAAGAAATACTTCATAGCCTAGTTGAATAGAGATACATTTTTCACTGTCTTCTCCACTTAGATTTTGAAAAGACAAAGAAAAATGAGAAAACAGAGGGATAAATTGGATTTGTTCTTGGTTTTTGTTTCTTTTAGTGAAATGAGAAAGAAAATGATATATGATAGTAAGCAACCCTCCCTCCCCAAATTGCATTCTTCTACAATATCACATGTAATAGTGTTCAGTTTGAGTTCCCATTTAATTATCCTCTCTTCTGAATTATTTCCTCCCATAAATCAAAATCTTATGGGCTCAAACAAACCTTTTAGACAAATTGAACATGGACACATGTCAAGGTTTTCCATGCTTTTATTAGTTGTGCTTCTGCCATTACCCGGAAGTGCCAAGTGTGGCTCATTAATCTGAAGATATGGGTATCAGCCATATTAAGTGGCAAGTCACAGTGGGGCCAGACATTAAGCGAGAAAGTTTCACTTTTTACCAAGGGTATCCCCTCAAATATTCAAGCATATAAAAAACACTGCCACTATGATTTTGTTCTTTTTCAGGAATGGGATCGTATCTTTTTCCTTTTCTTGTATGTGACCAGCTATTTATGGTAATCTTTCAAAATTAGGAACGAAATGAGACTGAGATAGTGTATATAAAGGGTCTAATAATATTTGGCACATAGGAGGCCCTCAATTAAGGCGGCATCCAATATAATTATTTTCCTGTAATAGAAGTCCAGCTATGCCTCAAGATAAGGATACACAATGCATAAAAATCTTGATTTGTAAAGCAATTAAATCACGAATCAACTTATTTAACAAGAATTCATCACAAAATTCCTTTAAAGTACAAGCAGTCCAAATGCATTTATGATATCTGTTGTGTAGACTTAAGCAAATAGTCCAAAAGCATTTATGCTATTTAACATGTAAACTGTGGCACACAATAGATATGGATACTATTACGTCTTGATCCATTAAGGCTGCCCAGGGTGTATTTTCCAAGTTTGTTTACGTTAAGATTTCTGAGCAAGTTCTTCAAGTCATATATCTTCATTTTTTCATGTTGAACTTTTTAATTTTATTTTTTTAACAAGAGGTACCAGGGATTGAACATGGGACCTCATACATGGGAAACATGAGCTACAACACTGAACTATACCTGCTCCCCAATATTGAACTATTTTAAAACTTCTCTGTATCTAGGTGCGCTTCATGCTTTCTGTTGAAGACTATAACTGTGTAAATAAGAAGTTCAATCATATTTTTCTATAAAACACAGAAAATCCTGTCTATCAGCCACCTCCTGTGGTCTAACTGACCTTTACAATTTGTCTACCCTCACAAATTCAAGCTGTTCTTTTGAAATGGCTGTTAGTCATTCTAACTCTTCTCTTTGAGCACTTCCTGAGAAGGGAAACACTTCTCTTCAAAGTCCCTTCTGTAATGATTCTTAATCTCTAGGTAATGTATGTATACATTGTGCAAAAGAAATGCAGTCAATAAAGAAAAGAAAAACACCAGTCGTCTTTTAAAAATTAAATTGAAATTCTAATTTACATATGATAGCAAAAGGAATTAAAGAGTAAGAACATTATTATATTTCAATGAAGATTAATAGTATTTGTCTGTAAACAAGAAGGCAGGTAAGCAGCTTCTTACCAAACCATCAACAGTGGATCTCCAGAGTTATTTGACCAAGATATTTAATTTTGGATAATTCTCCATGGGAAGAGTAAAAAAATTTCTATGGACCTGCCCATTTCTTACATCAAGATTCCCTGTTTCCATGATTTCCTTTGAAAGTCTATGAATGGAATAATAAGTAAAGGTATCTATTTCAGGATAGGCAATTTGAGGTCATTATATTATATTAAAATGAAATTCAGAGAATAGTGGCAATGAATAGCCTATCTAAAAATTCCAATTAAATAATCATAATTTGCTTGTCGTTGAAAGCTTGGAAGGTCATTTTACAATATTTTCAATTAAAATAATAAAAATAAGAAATATTATATGCTCTCTAGTACAGTGGGCTTCAGTTTTTGTTTGCCCATAAAGAAATTAAAAACAAAACAAAAAGTTCCTTCTTACAAGTTTTAAAGTTACCATCTAAATTTTTTCATTGTCAGTTTAAACATTTGCCAAAGATATATTTTCCAGAAAATTATATTCTGTATCATGTTTTAGATATATTTTCAGCAAAACCTATATTTTGATCGATGTCCACTGTACAAACTAATTGGCAAATCAGGCTTTGCTATCAAACCAATCTGCCAAATCAGATCACCTTTCTAACACAAATTGGATGTCATTTTAAATTTAAATTAAAAAAATATCAATATGGGTCATCATGACAACCTTTCATTTCTAATTTTTGTTCATGGCTAGATGAAGATCAGGAGCCTTGCTGTGGAGTTTTGGCCTTGGTGAAATAAAGCTCTCTATTCTCTGCCCTCTTGGGCCTCTCCCTGGGGAGAAAAGCATTTTTGAACTGACTCTTTGTTAGGTGCCCTGGAAGTGTTCAAACCCTGGGGCGAGCCACCATTGTAAAACTAGGGAGAGACGTGCCTTTCTTCTCTGAAGATGGAGGAGGTAGATTGTGAAATGGGTGGTAGGAAAAGAGAACAGGCAGATCCCAGACGTAAAATTCTCAGTCTATCAGATTCTAGAAAGAGTACATGTGGAATTTGAGGAGCTGGAAATTAATGTTCTTAAAACTATCCATGTCCATGTGCCCCCTAGAAAATCTTTGTGAGGTCCCAGTTTTGTTTTTTTGTTTTTTTTAGGTACCAGGGCTGGGGATTGAACCTGAGACCTCGTATGCGGGAAGCTGGCACTCAGCCACTGAGGCTCCCCTGAGTTGGTTTTTTCATTTGTTTGCTTGTTGTCTGTTCTTTTTGTTTTTAGGAGGCAACGGGAACTGAACCCGGGACCTCCCATGTGGGAAGCAGGCACTCAACCACTTGAACCACACCCACTCCCATGAAGTTCCAGTTTGAAGCCCCCTTCTAGAGTGGAAGGAGCACCAGCCTTGCATGAAAGATCTCTGGTCCTTGCTCATCCCTTACTATGGGCAACCTGGGGCAGTTACTGGTCTGGAGAAGCTGGTTCCCCCTACAACCATGTGTTGCTGTCGATTTTGGGTGAGATCTTTGTTACTTGAGAAGTGATATGCCAATGTGAATAATTATTATTAAAATGCAAACAGCAAAACTCATTCAGGAATAAATCAGCTTGGCTCATGGGTTTGCCTGGGAAGTTTCACTGTCTATTCCTTAGGGCAGCAGCAGCTGCAACCTGGTCTGGCTTTCCTACTGACCCTTGGGGTGGAAGACAGTGCTGAACCCTCCTTCACCCTGCAGATGGCTGAACTAGAAAAAACTTTTATAATTGCTTCACAAAGCAGTTACTGGTTTCAGGAAAGGACCTGCCTCTATTAAGGATTGGCCTGACCCAGGAAGGCTCCAGCCATAAAGCAGCATTTCAGATGCCAGAAACTCTGTCTTCAAAACAAAACAAAAGAAAGGAAGAAACAAAAAACCAGTCTTACTTAAATAAGCATACCATGCCCCAGGGAGATTTTGATTTCTGTCAAGTTCTTGGTAGCTCCCGAAAGATTAACATTCTCTAGTGAAGAATTAAGGGCTTTGAAATTAGGCAACACTGGTTAATTTCACTAGTTGCTTTGCCTTGATCAAATTAATTAACCTCTTTGAGATTCCTTTTCCTTATAGGTGACATGGAACAAGACCCACTCTTCAGAGTTGTTGTAAATATATAAAGTTCCTAACAGTGATTGGCCTTGCAAGCGTTCAGTGAAAGTTAGAACGCTTCCCAGCTTCCTTTCTTCTATGATAACAAAAGAAAAAAAAAAGCACAGTCTCATTTCCTTCTATGCTAAAAGCTTGACCAAAAAAAAAAAAAAAGCTACAGCGAGCAGAAGTTCCATGAAGATGCTGAGAGCATTGAGGAACTTGTGCAAAGGTGCTTTGAAGAGATACCACTGATGATTTCAAGTTACACTTGGCTGCTCATAGATAGCAGAGTACTATTTAATTTTATGAGATCATTCCGTGGGATAAGGGAAATAATGGTAATCATATGGAGGGGGGAGATGAGTGTAAGCTTGTCTCCAAAAAAAAATAAAGTATTAAAAAAAATACTTAGACAAAAACGAACTTCAGAGCTGGAAGGGAGATTCAAGGACATTTCCAATAACCCCTTCCTTGTCATATAAATGCTTGAGAGCAAAAGTCAAAATCCAGAACCTGGGTTGGCCCACCCAAGTCAGCTTTAGCAACTTAAGGGCAGAGGTGACCTTATAGGTCTTCCAGGTCCCCTTGGGGCTTTTTACTACCACTTTAACCCTGGCTGTGGGGTGGGTGGGGGTGAGGTGGGAGCTGGCTGTGATTCCTCGCTTGTTTGTTATTCAAGCCTAACAGAGAGCTTGAATAAGGTTTTGCATTCATGATATCCAATGAGAGAGAGACAGAACATCTTTTCCACATACATTATTAGGGAAACTCAAAAACAATCTTGATTTTTAGGATGGGTATAATTGCAGTGGAAAATAGAATATTTGCTTTTCTCTCCCCTGAAGAGCAGAAGTACTGTTTCTGCTGCCTGTGGCTTTTAATTAGCTGTAAAGATACAGAGATGATACTTAATTCTCTGTTTGCTGTATCATAGCATTTTCAAATACACTTTAGGGTTTGGTAAGAGATACCCCTAGTCTTTGTACAAATGGTGTCATGATAGACTAGGAAAAAATAGACAAGAGACCTCCAGGCTTCCAGCATGGACTTTGGCTTTAGAAATATCTGGGTTTGAATCTACCTCTGCTACTTCCTCTCTACATGACTTGGGCTGCTCAGTCTCAGTCTTTCATACATGGGGGCAGTAAGATCCACAGCAGAAAGAGTTCTTTCTTTCTTTTTTTGCTTTGAATCTTAGAATAAACAAATTGTGTATTCAGAAACTTGGATTAATCAGAGAAATTGGTTGCTAGTTGCCAACAGGAGCTGCACACAGCTGAGTAACCATATGATCCATCTAGTGCCTGGGTGCTAATTGGTTGCTTGTCAGGTAATGAAACCTTGTTACTGATTCCTCTAGTTAATAGTTACAGACAAATTACTTATTTCTGCTTCTCAAATATAGTACTTGTTCTTTCTGATTAATATTTCATGTTTGGCAATTACAGAAAGAGGATTTTGAATTTCTGACACCCTAAATGTTAACTCATGCCAACTGATGAAAAAAGATGCAGTTCAGTGGCTCTGACAGATCTGCCGCTCTGTGGAATTGTGCACTCTCTTTCTCTAGGACATAGAAATCTGTTCTCCCCTCCCTCCCCGCCTCCCTACCACCCCTTCCTTCCTTCATGTTTCTTTTTTATTTTTTGAACTTGCACACCAACTAACTGCTGGTTCCTAGACTGACGAGTAAGAAACTTTGACACATAGATCAATTTGTTTAAGAATTTTTGCTTTAACCACAGAGGTATTTTGAGGCTGGAATATTACGTAGAGTGTTTTCCAAAGTGCCTGTCACCTAGTTGGAGCTCAAAAATGGTTTCTTTCTAGCAATGAATATTGCACCTTAATGACTGAGAGTGAAGGAAACATCGGTTGTCCTGGTGTTTCAAAATTGGGTTCCTTAAGCTGGACGGTTGGTACTCTAGGGTGAGAACATATAGGCTGATCTGAGAACTTCTTCAAGCCAGGGACTCTATGTTATCTTCCTTTCTATAGTAACAAAATGAACATTGAACAGAATAAACGGGTGGTGAGAAAGAATGCTGTGCTCACAGGAATCCAAGCCTTCAGAGATAAAGATCATGAATCTGATTATTATCCTGGTAAGTTGATGGACCATATGTTAAGGAATATTTGGGACTTGCCAGTGGCAGAATACACTTGTGCAGGCAGGTGCATGCTGAACTAGGACAACTATTGTCTCTCATTCTATCTGTAGGGTCTCAAGTAAATGATTAAATGACAGAATGGTCTCATGACTGTAGCCCAGAGATGCCATACATCTTTTTAGCAGGGGGGTAATCAGAATCTGTTTCATGGTCAGTTGACTTTTTGGGGGAAGAGCCAACTCTTGAACAATGCTACAGTGTAGGGGGAGTCAAGAGTTCTATCTGAAGACCAGTTTTGCAGGATGGATATATTTACGATAGGTTGAATAGCCTTCAGCCCAGGAATGACCCAGGTTTTGTGGGGCCTGTATAGACTCTTGGGGTTCCTCTTAAGAATATAAACGTAAGTATGGGCCTTGAAAGTGAGGTCCCAGTTTCATGGTAAATCCAGAGATGGGGAGAATTGGAGGTTGGACATATACTCTAAAAGTGTGACAGGTTTGCTGAGTGGTTACATGTTAAAATGTTTCTAAGGGAAGCAGAACCAACGTGTGATCAAAGGAAGTTGTGTGGCTTTCCTCATGCCTTCAAGCTTCTCCTGAGACCTCATAATTTTTTTTTTTCTGTAGAACTTTACACACCTTGATACACACCTTGAGGTGGGTAGCAACAGAGACCCTTAATAGGAAGTTGCATGTGCAGATAGATTCAAGACAATCTTTCAGGCAGCCAGAAAAGCTGAGAAGGAAAGGACAGAAGGCAGGAAAGAGAGGATACAACATCGCTATGCTTTTACTTTCGGATAGCCCAGTATCACATACGGATAGTCAGCCAGGCACAAAGAAGAGGATCTGAGGGCCTGAAGAGGGAAGAGGCAAAGAAAGTAGGGTCTGTCATGAGATTCTTGGGAAGCAAATCACTATAATGCTGGAGGCTCTTTGGACTTTTGCTTCGTAATTCTGGAAGTAGTAGCAGAGTCTGGGAGAAGACTTTTGCAAAGATTGCTTTCCACCTGAGTTGATTGGCTTTATAGATATGGCCAGAATTCCTGCTTCTGCTTTCTAAGAAAAATAAGCTCTAACTGTTCTGTTAAATCAGAGTCCTGGGTAAATCAAAGAATACAAGAGCTGGGGTTATATTATGTAATTGTCGCCTTGTTCCCGATCAGCAGATGAAATGAAAAATATGAGGAGACCGTGGTTACCGTTACTGGCCCGCTGTTTGATGGTTAGCATCTGTTCTCCAGACAGCTTTGCTTTCTTCATTGCTGATGTGGCTCTGGGGCATCCTGACAAGCTGGGGACAAGAAATGAAATGGCCCGTTAGTCACAAGTCTCCAGAGAACCCCTAAGTCCAGTAGAGAAAATGGACATAAACAAGGATTCCCATATACCCTACCCGCTCCCCTTCCCACACATTTCCCCATTAGCAACAACTTTAATTAATGTGGTACATTTGTTACGCATTGTGTAACACATAGTGAAGCACTGCTACTAACCACGGTCAATAGTTTACAGTATAGTTCACACTTTCAACTGCACATTTTTATAGGTTTTGACAAAATGTATAATGGCCTGTATCTGTCATTGCAATGTCATTCAGAACAATTCCAATGTCCCCAAAATGCCCCATGTTAAACCTGTTCTTCCCTCTTCCTCCTCTCAGAACCTCTGATGGCCACTGCCTTTATATCAATGATACAAGTTCTTCCATTGCTAGAATAATAAGTCTACTTTAGTCTATAGTTGCACTCCCCCTCATGTTTGTTCACTCAATACTGAGGATTTTGGGTTGGTGATGCCCACTCTGTTTCTGATTGAGAAGGGGCTTAGATCCCATGCTGCAGATGGATGGAATTCTCTTGTTGAGTTGTAGATATTCTCTGTTTTTTTTTGGATCAGTGTTGTCCATCATCATTATTTCGTTAGTTGTTCTGGGTGAGTCCAACGAACTAGAGAGTGGGTGTTGCAACTCTGCTGAGATTCAAGGCTCAACCAACATATGAATAGACTAAGATTTAAGTTTCTTGTACATATGCTTAACGATTATAATGTCAACGATAAGTCAATTAAAAGGGGCAGAAGAGCCATGTATAGGGAAATTATAAATGTGTCTAGCTCTGTTACATTGGGGAAATATATTCCAATGTAAGGTCCACTGACAGGGTGCCTGATTCCTGGCGTTCTCTGCCCTGCTTATGGTGCCCTGCTCAGCCCTCAGGAGCACCCTTGCTTGAAGCACTGTTTACTCTGGCAGTCAATGAGATCCTGCTGAGACGTGTATAAGCGTAACCTCTGGAATGACCTCCTGACTCACTTTGAAATCTCTTAGACATACAAACTCATTTGTATTTAATATTTTCCCCTTTGGGAAGACCTTATGTTGAGTGAAGTAAACCAGGCACTGAAGGACAAATATTACATGACCTCACTGATATGACTTAAGCAAATTAAGCAGACTCAAGAGCTAGAGACTGGAAGATAGGTTTACAGGAGACAGAAAGGGAGTGCTCAATATGGGCAAAACCTACGATGAGGTGGAAGGGGGTGGTTGGGCAGTAGATGGGGGTGATGATGGGGGGTCAACAGTGCTGGAATGTGAGGGAGAGTAGGGTGGCGGGGTTGAGTTGGGCTATCCATGGAACTGGGGAGAGGGCTGGAGGAAGAAATAAGGTGAACTCTGGGGATTTGTAGGTCTCTGGTTAAAAAGACAATGGTAGGAATGTTTTTTGACAAATATGGCAGGCGAGGGTTACTGGTGAAGGGCAGCAGGTGTGGGGGGATATGTGGGACAGGGCGCACCTGGGGCATGTGTCTATGGAACATG
Source organism: Cabassous unicinctus (assembly GCA_029593785.1). Lineage (NCBI taxonomy): Eukaryota > Metazoa > Chordata > Mammalia > Cingulata > Chlamyphoridae > Cabassous > Cabassous unicinctus. Next base: position 30,964 of record JAQZBX010012620.1, on the reverse strand, counting down.
AAAGTGTTCATCTTGTCATAGTGTGTTATATCAGTGGGTGGAGACACACACAATAAACAAGAAAATATTAAACTCCCATCCTGGGGAGTCCTGCTATTTTCAATTAGAGGGGAAAGAATCTCTTTGAGAACATAGGCAGTGTCTAATAAAAGAAAAAAAGACCAATATGTCAAGCCCTCAATGCTATTGCATGTGATTATGAAACTTATTCTTTAATTGAAACTTAGTGGTCACCATAGGTTCTGAGGGTAGGGGGAAGGGGAGGGAAGAATAGAATAGATGGAACATAGGGCATTTTTAGGGCATTGGAATTGTTCTGCATGATCTTGCAATGACAGATACAGGCCACTATAAATTTTGTCAAAACCTATAAAAGTGTACAGTGCAAAATACAATCCATAATGTAAACCATTGACCATGGTTAGGAGCAATGCTTTAATATTTGTTCATCAATTGTAACAAATGTACCATACTCATGTCAGATGTTATCAACAGAGGAAAATATGAGAGAGGGAGGGGGTGAGGAATAGGGGAATCCCCTATATTTTCCATGTGACATTTCTGTAACCTAAAGTTTCTTTGAAAATAAAGCAAAAAAAAAAAAGTAGGACACTGGGGGAACATACAAAAGAAATTGTCACTCTACATAAAAGATAATATATCTTATGGTAATGAAATACACACAAATTTTTTTAATGTTTAAAAATTTTTAAAAATTTTAAAATATTTTATTATTTTTAATTTTTAGTTTTATTAGTTTTTTATTATTATTTATTATTTTTATTCATTTTTTTTGGCTTTGTTTTTGGGGAGGTTTTGGATTACAAGAGGGTCATAACTGTGGCAGGGAAAGATAACTGGTGTGGGGAGTCGATGATGGATGTGTGGGGAGGTGTGTACCTGGGGCATGCCTTAATAGAATATGAATATGTTCAAGTGGTCATGGGGTGTTGTCTTGATGGTGGAGATCCACACAATAACTGAACGGATGTTGAATTCCCATCCTGGGAAGTCCTAATACATTCTCTAACAGAGCAGCAAGAATCCCTGAGTACATGGGCAGTTCCTAGAGAAGGACAACAGATCAATACGCCAGGCCCTTGGTATTGATCATTGTACTTAGGAAACTTGTTCTTTTGAAATTGAAACTTAGCTTAGTATTATATATTGCCTAAGAGTTACCCCCTGAAAGCCTCCTTGTTGCTCAACTGTGACCTCTCTCTAAGCCAAACTCAGCTGGTGTGGAACACGACTCCTAGGGATGAGCCTCCCTGGCACAGGGGGGATTATTACCAAATGCCAACTTACTTTTCATTGTCTACCTTTCAGAACTGTTTGGAATTTTTATGGTTTAAATATATAGCATAAAAATTATTTTGGAAAATATCAAACTTATGCAAATTTTGAATTTTAAACTCAATTTCAAATTTATACAAAAGTAGAGAGAACAGAAAAATAAACTCATCACTCCAATTATCTCTCATAGCAAATCCTGTTTCATCTATAACCATTCCACTTCCACCAACAGATTATTGTGAAGTAAATCTAGATCTTAAAACAGAACCACATGCCACTGAATTGTATACTTGAAAGTAGTTGAAATGGGGAATTTTATGTTGTATAAATAGCTCCACAATAAAAAAATTTAAAATACTAACCACAATATCATTATCTTACCTGAATTTTAAAAAACTTATTTTCTAAGATCAAATATATAGTTCTTTTCAAATTTCCCCAGTTATCTCATAATTTTTCCTTTTTTTGAGACACCAGGGGCTGGGGATTGAACCTGGGACTTCATATGTGGGAAGCCAGCACTCAACCACTGAGCCACCTCAGCTTGCCTGAGTTGGTTTTATTGTTTGTTTTGCTTGTTGTTTGTTTTTGTTTTTTCAGGAGGCACAGGGAACTGAACCTGGGACCTCCCATGTGGGAGGTGGGCAATCAATTGCTTGAGCCACATCTGCTTCCTCTTAACTTTTTAAAATAGTTGGTTTGTTCAATTCAAAATCCAAAGAAGATCTTCACATTGCATTTGAGCAATGTGTATTTGTGTATTTTGATCTAATGATTCCTCTCTGTTTTCTTTCTTGCTATGTATTGTTGGTGACAATGGGCCATTTGTCTCAAGCACCTCTTCTATGGAGTCAAGTGCATGGGCTTTGCAACAACTCTCTCAGTATTTTAGAGGCCCTCCTTCCCTATCATCTTGGTTCATGGCTCTGTTTGGAATGAATGGGCTTGTCAGCAACCCAGGATCCAGCTAGGTCGACTACTACTATATTTATGGACAGGGGATAGCACCTAAAATGTGAATGAAATAAAAAATTATATGTGTGTATATATGCGTGTGTGTGTGCGTATTACAGTGTGTTAGAGATAGATCTTTATCTATAGCCATCTAATACTCAATGATAGTACATACTTCTTAATATTTCTTTCATTTCTGTATTAATTTAATGTAGGGCTTTTAATACCTCTTCAGACAAAATTTTCCAGCACATTTTCTGACACATTTTTTGCAGATGTCTTGGGTAGAACATATTTTGCTTAACAGGCATTTTCACTGTCCTTCATAATTTACATTGAAGGCCTAAGTTGTTGTCTTATTGATGTGATATTTGTATTTATTAGCTATATTAGAATATGCATCAAATACTAAATAATCACCAAATTTGTTGCTTTTCCCAAAACCTTGTGGTAGTGAATTGAGAATATTTTCGAATGATCTTTATAGAGGAAAACTGTGCGACAACCAAAGCAGCTATAAAATACTTTATAGGGGGAAGTAGCAACATGGATTCTGACCTTATAAAATTCTCCCTAGCTGTCCAGTTCCAGGGCCTTTTCCCTTCCCTTAGGTCAAGCCCCTAAGGACCCATGCAGGCAAAAACACTGGGAAACAGGCAGGCCCTTGGGAAGTCCTCGTGGACAGGTGGGTAAAGCAGGCTGGGCACTGTGCAGGGCTGCAGCTCACAGCTCCGGCCAGGTGTCCCCAGGGATAAAGTCATTCTCCTAACAGGGCTTTCTTGTTCCTGTTTCCCATCGCCAACTTCCTTTTGTGTCTTCATGAGGCTAATATTAAATGTATATCTCTGCTTTTGACGGACTCTGTAACACAGTACGTTGTTCTTCTGAAATATCTGTGCACCTCAAATTCTATTTCTTTTGGCCTGTGAGTGAGTCTCTCTGGGCTCCTCTTTCAGGCCATGCTGATGGGGAAAGGTGGGCTTCGGGGCCAGTCAGCCTCAAGCTGGGGTGGGGGTCACAGGGCACCTGGCAACAGAATGCCGCCATCACTCTCACCCCACAGAACTCCTCCTCATGGCCCCTGTCCCTTGCTCCTTTCTCTGTCTGGAACTCTGATCAACTCCCTAGAAGCCTCAGCACTCGCAGGAGCAAGGGAGGGTCCCGGCTGCTTAGACTTCTTTAGCGTCTTCATACATTCCCCCTTTGACTATGGGCTCAACAGGACTGTTGGTTTTAATATCACTTGCCCTTTCGCTGAACCTGAATGCAGACGGAATCCATCAACACGGAATCTATTGGTCGGGGTTTTACCTCTGTTCAGTCCTCTCCCCATTTATATAGCAATTCAAGATTTGGGTAACCAAATCCAACATGTCACGACCATAGTCAAGTCCAGAACTTGCACAATACGCCCATAACCAGTACCGCGAGGAGTATACAGAAGACACCACGCTATCTAAAAATTGTAAAAACTTGTTGTGTTCACTTATAAAATGGGAATAAAATAAAATATCCATTTTGCAGTGTTTAGGAGGTTTAGAAAGAAAGTATATACATGAGGTCAAGGATTTTAAAAGTATATTTTTGTTCACTGCTATATCCCCATACTAGGACAATATGTGAAACAGAATAGGTTCTCAATATTTTTGAAAGAATGAATATTTACGAATCCATTTTGTGATGCAAATAGACTGTTTTAAAGATCTATTTCTATAGACTGAACAGAGTACTTAGAAGCAATGGCATAAATTAGTGAATGAAAGGCCCAGATGCAAGTGAAGATAATGAGGACGGCATAACATCATAACTCTTGGATGTGTCTGCGATCTTGGAAGATGAAGGGGGTGTCTTGGAAAAGGTTAGCAAGAAGTTAAAAGAAGACTCTGGAGTGTGGCCAGTGAGAGAAAAAAGCAGCTGCAGCCTCTCGGCACCGGGAAGGGAGAGAGGTCAGAAAGGAAGAGCAAAGGCAGAAGGCCGGGACCGAGTGCTTTGGGATGAAGGCTGCTGGCAGGCTGAGCTACAGCTGTTATGGCCGAGGGAAGACGCTCTGCTTTCTGACCGTGGCTCTGGTTCAGCTCCGCACAGATGTGGCCCCCCAGAAAATAAGGAGAAGCTCCTCTCTTCTGTGATCTAAGCCTCTCTGGCCATTTTCCCTTGCACCTGCTGTGGACGACATAAACTGCAGGGAGAGGTGGGCAGGATGCAAAGACAGGGTTAGTGTTATAAACTGGTTAGACTGGAATCCCCCAAAGACCTGTGGTCTTTCTGTGATGTCTGTCCATACCGTGATGAGCACGGCCCAGTGCAGAGCAGCAGATGCTGCCTCAACGACCCGCACTGACCCGGGACACTGCTTTCGGCCTTCGTGTTGTTAAGTACAGCAGCAGCCTCTGAAATCTGTCCCCTTTCCATGCTCACTTTCACCATCCTTGACAAGCCCTTACACCACATGTCAACGCCTGTAATGCCCCAGTAGCTGGGTTCCATGACCTCAGCCTCTTTACCTTCCAGTTCTTCCCACGTACCGCTGCGGAATCATCCTAAGAGAGCTCGGCTCTGATCAGGTCACTTTCTATGGCTTCCCATATGGCAGCGTCTCCGTGCATGGATTATTCCCTAAGAGCCCTCCCAAGGGCCCTCCTGCTGCTATCTGTGACCGTCTTTACCTGCCTTTTGGCAAGTGCACCCGCTGCTCCTGGTTTGTGCTTGGGGTCCATGTCCCTGGGATCTCCCAACTCCTCCCCACCCACCCCCCCATTTAAAACAGGGGCCCTGAGGCCTTCCGTCCACTGCAACGTCTTCCTCTCAAGCCCTCAGGCTTTCCTTGAGTGTAGCTCTCATTTGACACCTACTGGCTGGCTCTCTTTTCCTGAATCTAATCAACTAGATTCTAATCTTAAAACTCCTCCCTCAGAAGTCCTAGCATATCGCCAGGTACATGCAGGTATTCCAGGAATATTATCACATTGAATTTTTAAAATAAAAATACATATAAGTAGAAGATGGAGAACACTGACTCTATATAATCTAGAAACCCTAGTTAAACGAACTTAAGTTTTCTTCAAGATTCAGCTTTTACAAGAACATCGCCTTGAATTCCCACCCTTTCTATGCCCTTATCATTTTCTGGGTTCTCTCTCTCTTTTTTGAAAAGATTTTATTTATTTATTACTTTATTTCTACCCCCGCCCCCGTTGTTTGCACTCGCTGTCTGCTCGCTGTGTCTGTTTGTTGTGTGCTCTGTGTCTGCTTGTCTTCTTTCCAGGAGGCACTGGGAACTGAACCTGGGACCTCCCATGTGGGAGAGAGGCGCCAAATCGCTTGAGCCACCTCCGCTCTCTGCTTGCTGTCTCTCGTTGTGTTTCCTCGTTGTGTCATCTCATTGCATCATCTTGTTGCATCAGCTTGCTGTCTTGCTCGTTTTCTTTAGGAGGCACCAGTATCTGAACCTGGGACCTCCCATGTGGTAGGCGGGTGCTCAACTGCTCGAGTCACATCCGCCTCCCCCTGTCTTTTATAAGTCTCGCTGCAGAATTTCTGAAGGATCCATTCATATATGTCCCTACATCAGATTTGAAATCCTTTAGGGCAGGCCCCAAAGTCTTTTTTTTTCCTCCACAGTAGAGTTTGTCAAACTGTCAAATAAGCATGACAGAAATTATTAATCCGATTGACAGCTAAAGAGCAGAACCTCATTTTTCTGACTTCTCGTTTGGTTTTCTGTTCTTCGTGATTCAGTTCTCTTTATACAGAACATAGAAACCTGAGATGAAGTCATACCATCTCTGATTACATTCGGTTTCATTTCACTTATTGTATGACTCCCTAAGCCTCAGTGTTTTCATTTGTAAAATGGAGTCACAGGAATGCCTAGGGATGTTTTGAAGATTGGCCATAGAAAAAAGGGATATTAAACAGCAACAACACAAGGCTTATGTCCGGACCGCCGAGCAATCAGTGATCCTTTACTGAATGAAATATGCAAGCGCATGGTAAGACTCAGACAAAACCAGGGGCACAGTGGTCCTGGGGCCTCAGGGCGATTCTGCCAGCTTAAGAGAGTAACTCTACCTTCAGGGGTGTCGGCATTTTCAGAATCTTCAGGCCCTGCTGATCCCCGCTCTGAAGAGGGGGAGGTTGCGAGGAGGGGGGAGGAGAAATCCTTCCAAGCACCTACCACCCCTTGTAATTTCTGCCTTTGCCTCCTGTTCTAGAGCCAAGTTGTGAAGGTGACTGGGAAGGAGTTGTTCTCCTAGGAAGGAGGTGCCGTGTGAGAAGGAGCCAAGGAAATTTCCCAGCGGAGCCTTTCCCCGTTTGGAAGTAGCTGTCCAAAACCACAGTTTAGAGAGATGCCAGGAGGAAGGCCCGTATTTTGTTCCTTTAATTTGATTCCAGGGGAAATCTGCTCACCTACTTTTCTTCTTGTCATGGAGACTTCCTTTCAGTTGTACAGCGGAGCTGCTAGAGCCTGGAGATCTGCATTCTAGTCCACGACGCCCCAGCAGTGTGAACGTAGGCATATGGCTGCCCGACTTGGGGCCTTGGGTTCTTCCTGAGAACGATGGCCCCGGTGACCCCATAAGGTCCTTCCACAGGAGGATTTTTATAAAATTTAAAATTTAAATTTTTAAAATCAATTTTATTAAAACATATCCATAAACCATACAATCCATCTAAAGTGTACAATCAATGGCATTTAGTAGAATCACAGAGTTGTATTTTCATCACTTCAATCAATGTTAGAGCATTTTCATTATTGCACACACAAAAAAAGAAAAATGAACAACAACAGCGACAAACAAACAAAATCCCTACACCAGGGTAGTGCCCTCTCAATCTTTCTAGTCTTCTCCTGCATAACTGCTAATCTATTTCCATCTCTAAAAATATATTAAGTCTTTATGTTTTGTGTAGATGGAGTAAAACAATATGTAGAATTTTTTTTCTAGTTTCTTTCACTTAGCATACTTCCTTTTTTTTTTTTTTAACCACTGTTGGAAGGTTATTAAGATATTACTATATTACTATAGCTACTGTCCATAGTTTGCTTTGGTTGTTAATATCAACCTGATATTAACACCTTGTAACATTAACATATATTTGTTTCCACAGGGGGATTTTATACTAAGATCCTCACCAAGCCAGCAACTCTGAGTAGAGAAGGGGGATTTCCTACGACACAGGGCACCAGCCGTCAGCCCGTTGACTATTTATTGCTAAAGAGGGGAACATTGAATAAGCATTAGTTATAGGAATATGAAAGTCAGGCAGGCTAGTAAATAAGGGAATCAATAGACAGATCTGGAATCTGGCAGGAAACCCACAAGATGGCTGCTGGAAGAACCCGTGAGAATCCCCATTCAGAACGAGATCTCCTCCAGAATAAAGGAGAAGCCCGGAATGTTCTCCAGGGGCCTTATCATTGAGCCCTCCCAGGGGATTGAGGGGTGGGGTAATCAATCAAAACAGCAAACAACTGGGATTCCTCTCCCTACATTAGCAAAGGGGCAGAATAATTAGTGGTTTAAAAAGCAAGCACAGAAGCCAAACTGCCCCTGTTCTTGCATTCTTCCCTCTGCCTGTATCAGCACACAAGTAAAGCTGGGGATTTGTAATCTGTAATGGGGAATTGCAGTCTGTAAATCTCTTTCTCTCTTTTCAGCCCCTTTCCTCTCTGCCTGGGACCCATAATCTGTTACTGTGTCCCATTTCTCTTCCCTCCCTTCCTTAATAAATTACTGGTCTAACTAAACTGGCTTGCACTTAAAATTCGTTTTTTGTAGCTTAGCCAAGAACCTAGAGAAAATCCGGCAGCATAAGTACAATGTTATTTTATCTTTCATTGCACTCTGTTGCCTTCAGCTACGGAAATCCCCTAAAGATCTTGCCAGAAGGTGGTTTCTGGGGAGTGGATGTAGCTCAAGAGGTTGAGCGAGCCCCCGCTTTCCACGTGGGAGGTCCAGGTTCGGTTCTGGTTCCTGGTGCCTCCTAAAAGCAAACAAAAAAGCCATCTCAAGGGGGCCGATGTGGCTCAGTGGTTTCTGTTGTGAGGTGGCCTGTGGCACAGTGTACCGGCAGCGAAGCGGGGGTGCTGGTTTTATGTTTCTTTCTGACTGGATTTTTATTATTATTTTTTTAAAATTTATTTTTATTTTTTATTGTGGGTAAAAATCAAATTTTTCACAATACAAACCAATATTTGTAAAATGATATATAAATATATATGCATATATGTGCATTTGCTTAAATAAATGTTATTTTTATATATATATATATTTTAAAAGGTGCTTAGATTACCTAAATGTTACACAAAAATTACAGGGATTCCCATGTTCCCCACCTCCCACACCTCCCACAACCTCCCACATAAACATCCTTCATTAGTGTGGCACATCACCTGCAATGGATATACACATCCTGGGGCTTTGCCACTAAGCATGGACCATAGTTGACACTGTAGACCATACTCTCGCCCACACAGTTCTGCATGGTATATGCTGATGTAAAATGTTCTATATCCGTCGCTGCAACATCTGACTGGATTTTTAAAACCTTTCCATAGTGAGTGTATTTAAGTAGTCATATTAGGTATTAGGTATTGCATTAGGTATTTTCTCACCAAATAAAATAGTCAGAATTAAGTTATGAATCATTGCATGGATGGAAAATAATGAAAAGGAATCTTTCAATACAGCAAACTCTAGCAGAAGTAAAGGCAATCAAATATTATATCTAGACCAGTGGTTACCAAACTTGAATGTGCAGCGGAATGACCCACAAGCTGTTTAAAATACAGATTCCTAGAGCCCGTGCTGGAATTCAGTACCAAATCTGATGATAGTCTTATGCTGCTTCCCTTAAGTGTTCACTTAATAAAATTGCCCTCTAGGAATGACAAATAATAGAATTATTAAACGAGTATTCGACCTAAGCTAGAGCTTAAGAAACTAAAGTAGGGAACAAAAACCGGGCCAAAGAATCATGTATTTTAAGATTAATTTTAACTTAATATCATTGTCTCTAATTTCCTCCATTCTGATCCAGTGACGAAATCACCAGTGTGGGGTCAAATCTGGAAGTAAATTTTGTTGGAAGGACCTGGCCCAGGCATCTTTGTTTAGGTGGCCCCACTTTCCTGCCGGGGAGAGGATGCACTGCCATGTAGTGGTGGCTCCGGCTAACTTTACCTTTGCTGTCTGCACAGTAGCTTGGGTGGTAGGTGAGTGGTAGTGGGGACAGGACAGAGCTGGGTGACGTTTATTAGGAAAAAAGTCCCCACGTCAACCTCCTTTCTAGTGAAGTCACCACCAGTGATTGATTCAGTGTTTCAGGGGGTGAATTCTGAAATGAAGTTCCAGCAAGCCATTATGGAAACACTTCTCTAATTAAAACGAGGTTGGATTTGGTTCCAAAATGGACTGAGGTGATGAGAGCACAGCTCTGTGATGAAATCGAGAGCCACTGAGTGTGCACTTTGGATGGATTGTACAAAGCATGGGAATCCAGTGGCAGAAGATGGACTGTGGTTAACTGTACAAATATGAGAGTGTTCTCTCATGAACTGTAACTAATATATAATACTAACACAGGGTGTTAATAACCGAGGGTGGGCGGCAAAATATACCAAATGTAAGACATGGGCTGTATTTAGTAGTAATACTTTGACGATGCTCTTTCATAGTTCGTAACAAATGTTTTGCAACAATGCAAGGTGTTAGTGGTGGGGTGATGTGTGGGAGCCCTGTATGATGTCATGCGCGTTTGTTTTGTAAGTTCACAACTTTTCCTAGGCACTTATTGCTTATGTATGTTCATGTATGAATGATATGCTTTACTAAAAATTTTTTAAAATGAAAACAAGAAAAACTAGGTTGTTTCTAAGATTAGATCTGGAAAGTCACAGACCCTTAGTCCTAGGAGTTCTGGGCAGCAAGAGTTAACCTGTCTCTTCACCGGCTTGCCTAAGGCTCCAGATTTCTTGGCACCAGGCGCCAGAAAGTAGATTTCCAAATTAAGGTTCCAGGCAAATCCTTTAGGAGGGTTTTAAAAGGAGTTTTTGGGAGGCCCCAACGTATTCATCTGGATATAAGCCTACAAGGGGCTTCCTTCTGGAGCCCATGACAGCTGCAAATACCTAAATAAGGAAAAATTTACAGGAGGAGAATGGTTAGAAAAGCATTTCGAGGATGAATTTATATTATTTTCAGTGGGAAGGAAAATAAGTAATTTGATAGAAGATAAGATATTGAGTTGTTCGAGAACTTTCCTTCAACTGCCCAGAAAAGGTGCAGTGAGAGAACTTAGTAGGAAACAAGAACCCTGGTCAGTGAGAATCCAGTGAAAAGTACTGTTCCTTCACTCAACAGGGACCCGTGTCTGTCTCAGGTTCAGGCCCATTTGTTCTGATTTGTAGAAAAGGAAGTTACGGCTTTGTGAGGTTCAGAAATCTCATCCTGGTAAGGAGTCCCACCAGCAAGTGCTCCCTCTGTGGAACCATTTCAGCCCATCACGATGCAAAAGTTTCCTTCACACTAATCTTTACTAGTATGTTATTTATTTTACTATTTACTTTTTGCCATTACTCCTAAAATACCACTGCCATATACTATATAATTTATATGATCTGGGCTGTATTACATATATAGTCTCTATACTATTAGTCTACTAATTCTATTACTATATTTTGCAATATTCTTTATTTATATGACTATTTATCATTAATTTATTCATAATCATCGAGAGCATTTTATTGACAGGCAAATATTGATGCGATGTAATTGGTAACACCCTCTCCTAAACTTAACATCAAACTATCATATATTTTCTTTACTCGAGCAGACGTCTTAACATTTTCTTCTAGGGACTCTAGGGTTTCCGTAGAGGCACTCCAGGGTGAATGCATGGGGAAGGGAGCAGTAGAGGTATTGTCAGCCCTGTGATATTTCTGCACAGATTATTTGTCATAGTCTCTTCATGTCTCAGGGCAGAGGCACGCCTTTGTTGTCCTTTCTAAATCTAAGATCCCAAGTTTGTAATTTTTCCCTGCAGAAGTATTCCTGTGCCAAATAGTGTGCTCTCGGGCTCTGGAGAGAGAAAAGTGTTTCCAGGACTCCCTGTTTCTGTGCCAGGCAGACGTCGCTGCCACACCTACAGCAGAGCCGAGTGTGCTGCCTGCGCAGAGTCCAGCCTGGTATTTCATACTGGTAGGCACTGAATTCGCATTTGTGGAATGAGTGGGAGGTCAAGTAAGAGGGAGAACAGAGGACTTGGCAATAGCTTTGTTCCTATAGTTTATTTCCCCCTGGAATCCACAGCACGTTGGGCTTATTCGGCTTTGGTGAGTGCCCTAGCTTCCTAGCCCCTTGCATTGCATTATTTATTAGAGTAGTTTGTCTCCTGTGCAGGAGTGGGAGGTTTTTAAAGGGTTCTTTCACATGCATCTTTGTAAAGGTACTGCACTGCCGCAGTCCTGGCTTCTGGAAGGTGCCACCTGTACTCAGGGCTTGCCAACAAGGGCAAACGGAGCAGAACCTGAAAGACACAACCCCACCCCTACCCTCAGGTGAAATAAGAGAACAGGGATAAAGCAGAAGAGGCAAGTGTTTGTGACAACAGGCTCCTCCCTGGGGATGCTAGAGTTGTGACCATCCAAGGAGAGGGTGACAAACGGGTGACTGGCAGACCCAGACAGGAGAGGGTCACCTCTCCACTCCTCCCCCAATGGCCCAACCCCGGAGCAGCCGCTGCTAGGAAGAGAGAGACAGGACACACAGTGTGCCTTTGCCCTCAGTCCCCTAAAGCATGGCATCTAGGGGTGGAGGCTCTACATCAAATAGGAGAATGAAATTTTCAAAAACACCGGACTGAGTCTTAAGGGTGGAAATACAACTACCTTAATAACCCAAAAGACTGAAAAGTTATGGACTCAAAATATAAAAGGAGTCCATTCCCCAGAGGAAAGACAGGGCTTGAAGGAGCATGCTTAGTGGTAATTATTAGAAAAATAAGACCATTCCATGTTTAAACCCAAGTGAACTGAGACTCCCCAGAGGTGAAGGCTTACTAGCATTATTTGTCAACTTTTATAGCAATGACACTTCCTAGAGCTAAAACAATGGGCTTGTCTCCCCCTGCAAATCTACCTTTGAGGCCACAGCCTGTGTTGGGGTGCAGCAAGTAGAGTAAGGGATCTGCTGTGTGATTTCAAAGACTCCCGCACAGCTTCCTGTGGCCCTCCCTGCAAAAATCTGTCTGGCTTTCTGAGTGGGCAAGGATACAAGTCTGCCTGCCTCGTTGTCGTAAAAAAAGCCAGAGGGGATGTCGGGTAAATGCAGATCTCTTCTATCCAATCCCGAGAACCGGGCCCTTGCTCAAGAGATCAATTTTGGAGCAACTGCTATTCAGCCTCTGTCAAAAATGCTCTTAAGAAAAGAAAGCCTGGGGGAAAAAACATTTTGAAGAGTCATTCTTGTAGGTTGTCTAACTTCATATCTGCATTCCTTCATGCAACATTTATTGAGTGCAATAATTGCTATGAAAGAAAACAGATGATAAAATTAATAATAATGGCCAGCCCTTATACAGTACTTTGATTATTATGCCCCAGGTATATTCTTAGGACTTGGTATATTATACAGCATTTACAATAATACTGACAACAACCCTAAGGAGGCAGATACTATCACTATCCCCATATTACAGAGGAGTAAACTGAGGTACAGAGAGGTTAACTTGTCCAATGCCACATTCCCAAGCAGTCTAACAGTCGAATTTGAGCTCTTTACTTTTGTCCTACGGCTTTTCTATATTCATTTATGAGGGGTAGATGATTCCATCTGGTCCCTTCCCTTGAGGAATTCATAGTCAAAGAAGGGCAGAAATCCATATGAAAAAATGTCTCTAAAAAGGGATACATGAGGTGTGGTGATAACAAGAGGGAGAATGCAGGCAAGATTCCATGGACGTGGTAAAGGTCGAGTGGGTATTAAAGATGGATATTTGTTTGAAAGGGGTAAAGAGCAATGAAAGAACAGGAAGAAGCGCGAGCAGTTATGTGAGGCCATGTGGCATATTGAGGAGTGCCAAACAGCTTAGAACATCCGGAGTCTCGAATTTGGGCATGGGGGAGACCAAGGGACAGAGTGACAAATGGGACTGGAGAAATCAGTATGGGCTATATAAGGGCAACCTTATTTGCCTTGATAAGGAGATTGGATTTCTAGGCAATGACGAAGGATTAGAAGAGTTTAAGACAGGAAAGAATCCGGTAACATTTGCATTTTAGAAAGCTCCCTTTGGCAGCAGCATGGAAGAGGACTGTGATGAGCTGGGACTGGATGGAGGGAGCTGAGCTATTGGAATAGGCTGGGTGAGGGAAGGTGGGCCTTGAAACTAAGACGGCAGGAATGGGGATGCCGGGTCACTGACGGGCTGGGCGTTTGAACTCTGGTGGCTTAGCTCACTTGAGAAATCCCTTTACTTCAATGCTAAGCCTCTAGCAGATTCATATGATGAATGCACACAAAAAGGCTGCGTCACCAAACTTCACTACATCTCCTGAACTATCATTCCAGGTTTTGTCAGTTGAGCTACTCAATGCTTTCTCATTTTTATTTTTAAATTCTTTCAAAATCAAAGACTCCAAAAGTTAAACAGCACCATAGGCTTAAAGTGAAATTCTGCAAAACGCTGCTTCATCTTCCTGCAGCCCAGAGTCCACTCCCTAGAGGCAACTCTGTTCCACAAGGGGTGGTTTCTTCTTGCATTTATTTCAATGTTTTTATTGTTATGGCTTGACTTTTAAATTGTAGACCTTATATTGATTTATTATTTTAAATGACCTGCTAATTCCTCTGGTTGCATTTTCTTTATTATTTTGGATTATTGTAAAAAATGGCCATAAATTATTCCCCTACCTTTATTGCTTTGGCTAATTATCACATGTTAAGCACACAGAGGCTTGAAAAGCACTCATATTTTGGGGCTTGCTTTCCTGTAGTCCTCTACCACCTCCTCGAGAACATGTTCAGCCTAGACCTAGGAGTTATGGTGGACATTTAGCCCAGTAACGTTTCATGTCCCAGCTGACAGCCTACATCAGCCAAGAGCCAGCACCCCAGCCAGACGGGTGATTGAGACTGTTCTAAACCAACCAATCCTGAGCCCAGCCTATTGGCTGACTGCAGAAATGTGGACTTGCTAACAATAATAAAACAGTAGTCGCTTAAGGCCATGGGGTTTGGGGATGGTTTATTATACAGCAAAAATTAATCGATACCCTTGTACACCTCTCTCTGTCCTTGAGCTAATAATTATCTCAATTTTTAGCTGGCATTGTTTTTCTATATGTGTATTATTAATTTATTCCCAAGCTATTTGATCTAACTATAAATTGCCTTTTATTACAATCAAACAAATCAGATGATGGCAGCTCCATTTTTTTCCTGCAGCTCTTCATTCTCCTGTTTTGACCTTATAGAGGTCGCACTGTCATCCTTGAATTTCCCTTTGCTACTCTCCTGTGTTGGATCCTCTGTTTCTTGGATCCCACATATGATGGTATGAAGCTGTTTGGACCCCAGAAAAGTATGTTTTTAAAGTTAATCCATTCCTGTGCATGTGGGCCCACTGTAAGTAGGATGTTTTGGTGAGTTGGGTCCTAACTTAAGATGTGATCCTTTTCATTCAGGGTGGGTCTTAAACCTTACTGGAGTCCTTTATAAAAGAAAAAAATTCAATTGAAGAAGAGAAAAAGCCACTGAAGCAGAAGCTGGAAGCAACGAAACCTTGAAGAGACGGGAGAGACCAGCAGACACCGCCATGTGCCTTGCCATGTGACAGAGGAGTCCAGGATCGCCGGCAGCCAGTTCTTCAGGAAGAAGGTATCATCCTGATAATGCCCTGATTTGGACTTTTCATGGCTTCAGAATTGTAAGGTTGTAAGCTAATAAATTCCCTTTGTAAACGCTAATCTATTTCTGGTAATATGCTTGCAGCAGCCTACAAACTAGAACTCCACATATTTCTCTTTCTTGGTTTACTCTTTATTTTGGAGGAGCACATTCTATAGTAGGGTTCTCATGGCTACAGTGAAGTAAATTGTTTTTGAAATCTTGCCTGTTAGAAATTATATTTATCTCCTTTTGCAGTGGTATCTTGGTTGGGTGTAGAATTTCAGGTGGGTAATCATTTTCCTAAAAAATGGTGGAGGCATGGTTCTAGTCATTTCCAGTTTCCAGGGTTCTTTTGGGAAGTATAGTATCTCTGGGATTCTCTCTCTCTCTGTCTCTTTTCTCTGTGAAAGACTTTAGGGTTTTCATTTTCTTTTTATCTTCAGGCTTCCAAAATTTCATGATGATATACTTTTTTGTGGGTATCTGTGATGGACAGTTTTATGTGTCCATTTGGCTAGGCTATAGTACCTAGTTATTCATTTAACTACTAATCTAGTTGTTGCTGTGTAGGTATCACGTTTTGTAGGCATGATTAACATTCCTAATGAGTTGACTTTAGGTTGATGATCTTTGAAAATCTAGGTGGGCCTGTTGTAATCAGTTGATATGTCTTGAGAGTAACTGAGGTTTTCCTGAGTAAGAAGAAATTCTGCTTGTGACCAGCAGCTTCAGCCCCCTGTCTTAGACTTTCCAACCTGTCCTTCCTAAAGGCCTGCACTATAGTTTTAGACTTGCATAGCCAAACCTCACAACTGTGTATGCAAATTAATTGGAATAAATCTTTTCTCTCTCTCTTCTCTCTATATTTATCTATATCTGTATCTATCATCTAACTACATCTATCTATATTTTATGTATATATCTTACTTTCTGTTTCTTCTCTGGTAGAAATCTGACTGAGACATTTTTTGGTACTGGAAGTAGGATGTGTCGAGATATCTCTTCTAAAGTGAAGGATAAGTTGTTGCATCTGGCCCCTCCTACAACCAAAGATGGTCTTTTTGGATTTTGGAGCCAACGTCTTCCTCATTTGGGTGTTTTACTTCAGCACATTTATCTAGTGACAGGAAAAGATGTAGTTTTGAGTGGGACTCAGAATAGGAAGAGGCTCTGCAACAGGTCCAGGCTACTGTGCAAGCTGCTCTGCCACAGGCTCATAGTATCAGAAGTGCCTGGCGGTGCTTGAAGTGTCAGTGGCAGATAGAGATGCTCCTGAAGCAGGCGGCTTAATAGAACAGTGGAAGAGCCTTTTGAAGACTCTGTTACAGTGCTTCATAGGGATGGAATAACGTCCCCCAGAAGGCTGTATACGCTCCAAATTAACGTCCAATAGGTGGTGCTGTTTCTCCCATAGCACGTTTTCACGGATTTAGGAATCAATGGGGTGAAAATGGGAATAGCACCACTCACTATTACCGCTAGTGATTCAACAGCAAATTTTCTTTTCTTTCTTCTATGTTTTTTTTGGTAAAGGTTCTTATTTTATTTCAAGGGATTTGGTGAAAGTGATGCAGAGAGATCAAACGGAGGTTTGTTCCAGTAATATAAGAAAGAAGAGACAATGTTGGTTGCATATCAATGAGCAAATTTAAATTAATATATTGATTTCTTGTTATAGACATTTGCAGTAAAATTGAGCCAAATAGAGAGGTCAGATTTTCACATTGCATTTATATATGGCATTGACACCTGATTTATTTTTTATATCTTCAAGTGGAAATACCATTTAACTTCTGGGTTGGTCTTTCAGCTCCAAAGAGGACAATTTCCTCCCATTAATCTTCTAGCAATCAATGGAATCCAGTCACCCATTTTCAAATTGAGAAAGTCTTTTGAAATGTCAGAGTAACTTTTCTTGAGAAAAGGGTCATAATTTCATGCCTAACTACCAGATACGAGGGTATGTTACAGACGGTACTTCATTCCATCCACTTACAACTTTCTTTTCACTTGAAAGTCCACATGACATATTCACGTACATGGCACTCCTATAACAATGAATGATGACTGGTAACTTCAAAGTCTTTCTCTACCATTCAAAATAGAACATTAGAACACACATAGGCAAATAGTAATATAATACTGAAGATAAATATGAATCCAGCCTAATTTATTAAAAATAGATTATTCACAAAGTTTTGTATTTTACCTATTATTCATAACAAATTAACTCACTAGCAAAATTTTTGCTCCCTGTCCCTGCGACCTTATGTCTGCTGGTCTTGAGGTCTTGGTTCCAAAGGGGGGAGGGCTTCCACCAGGAGGCACAACAATGATTCCACTGAACGGGATGTTAAGGCTGCCATCTGGCCACTTTGAACTCCCCATGCTTCTGAATCAACAAAGAAGGGAGTTACTGTACTGGCTGGGATGATTGATCTTGATTACCAAATGGAAACTGGACTGCTACTACACAATGGAGGTAAGAAAAATATCAGAAATATAGGAGATCCCTTAGGGCATCTCTCAATACAACCATGCCCTATGATTAATCAATGGAATACTACAATGACCCAATAAAGGTAAGGTTATTAATGGCCAAGACCCTTCAGGAATGAAGGGTTGAGTCACCCTACCAGGCAAAGAACCATGACCAACTGAGGTGCTTGCCAAGGGCAAAGGGAATGTGGAATGGGTAGTAGAAGAAGAAGTTACTTATAAAAACCAGCTACTACCACTTAACCAGTTGGAAAAATGAGGACTGTAATTATTATGAATATTTCTTCTTTATTTGTTATGAATATGTTTGTATACTTATATATTAAGCAAATATTTTTGTTTTCTTTCCTCTCTTATCCATTTATCATATAACATAAAATGTATTAATAAAAGTTAAATTTTTATCACAGTATTTGAGTTACAGAAAATTGAGGAGAAGAGTGACTGTCACCCAATGACTCTGCACCCTCTTCTGGGGAAAGGGCTAGCGTGTTTTCAGACATATGCATGATAATTGTATTATGTTAGGAGGAAGTGTAACTTCTGACTACAGTGGTTTTACTTGTCATTGTAGCTTTAATTTTAGATTATTCCTTTATTTGTCATTTCCTTCAATTGTAGTTGTTATTTTGTGTTAGTTGAATGATTTATAAGCGTGCTCCCATGCCCCACCCTTATAGCCAGTTAGCTCAGGGACTTCTCAGGCCCATGCTTGCTCCCTACTGATAGTTACTGAATGATACAACCCATCAGTATAAGCGAACTTCAATCCTTAATTTGAATATATACATAACCAATCAGAGCATGCCAAATTAGATTTTCATCACTAGCCCTACCTCCCTCTGTTTAATTCCATGAAAACTCTAAGCACTTCCAAGCTGAGACAGATCTGAGGTAGCGACTGTCTCTTTACTTGGCACCTTGTAATAATTTTTTTCTCTTTGAAAACCCGGTGCACCTGAATTGGTTTCTCATCTGCTTTGGGCAGAGAGCCCACTTCTTCTGCAGCAGAAGTAAGGCTTTGTTATTTGCAGATTAAGTATGATTTAGGGAGATGTGTATGGGGGCCAAACTGTGTCTGGGCAACAAGTGATGGATTGTGGACTGTGGTGGTAGGTTTTATGTGTCAACTTGGCTAGTCTATATTATTCAATTATTCACTCAAGCACTAATCTAGGTGTTGATGTGAAAGAGTTTTGTAGGTGTGATTAACATCTACCATCGGTTCCCTTTTTCAATATCTAGCTGGGTCTGGTCCAATCATTTGATAGGCAGTAAGAGCAGAATTTAGGCTTTTCTGACATAGAAGAAATTTTGCCTGTGGTCTGCAGCTTCAGCTTCTGCTGGAGAGTTTCATCTACTTTTCCTGAGACCCTGCCCTATGGATTTTGGATTTGCCTAACCAGCCTTCATCAAGTGTCTCTCTCTGTGTATTTGTATGCATGTAAGTATGTATGCATGTATAGGTACAGAATATATTTATAAACATATGTGTATGCACACATATACATACATACACACACGACACACATATAAACATACATACTGTAGTATAATGAAAAACCTGACTGGTTTTTATCCTCAGGCCCTGAGGAAGCAACCTCTGAATCCTTCCAATTCCCTGTGATAGGAGTATCTTTTGTTTTTCTTGATGGGCCCAGAACAAACCTGATCGTTCATATGCTAATGAGACAACAAGGAGGGGCCAACCACGACTGCAGGTTGGGGTTTTGAGCCTCCTCAGATTAGTCCACCTCCCTGGGAGGGGAGGGAGGCAGAGTGAGTTCAGCCACATGGGCATTGATTCTGCAATCCTGCCCAGAGCCAGTATAAACTCCGGACACTCGAAGCCATTGAGAAAATACGTCTCTGTGCCAGGAGGGTGATGCTTTCTGATTCCACATGGAGAGGACACAGAAGCTTACGTGTGAGACCCTCTCAGACCTCGCCTTAGGCATCTCTTCTTTTGGCTTCATATTTGTATCTTTTTACTGTAATGAAACTATAATCCTAAGTGTAGGGCTTTCTGTGAGATCGGTGTGTCATTCTGGTGAATGACTGAACTCGCGGTGGGGATGGTGGCCAAGCTCCCATTTGCAGCCAGTTGGTAAGAAAGATGGGAGTTGGTCCCCAAACTTGGGACTGGTGCCTGAAGGACAATAATCTTGTAGAGGATGGCCCTTTTTCTGTGAGGTGAGGCCTAATTCTGGGTAGTTAGTGTCAGAGTTGAATTGGGTTGACATTAAAATTGCATTGGCCAGTTGAAGTTCCTGTAAACAGTAGCTTGTGTCAGAAGCTGTTGCAGTAGTAGAGAAATTTTTGGTAACCTACACACATACATACATACATACATACATGCATAGACATTCATTGACACACATGTCTCTCCTGGTTCTGTTTCTCTGGTGGAATCCTAACTGATACAGTGGCTTTTCATTTATTGAACTGGGTATTCAGGAGGCCTTTCTATTTCAGTACCTTTGCCCAGAAATTTTTCTTGTATTTTCTCTTTGATGATTTTCTTTCTTCAATTTTCTCTTTTCTCTCTACTTTTTCAGAAACTCCTACTAGTTGGTTATTAAATCTCTCAAACTGTTTCTCTCTTTAAGGGAGATTTTCTCAATGTTATATTCTAACCTTCTAATTGGACTTTTAATTTTGCTGTTTTTTTTTTAAAAGGAGATCTTTCTTATTCTGTGAATGTTCTTAGATTACGAATACAATAGATTTTAACATTCTTTTTGTTCTCTTATGTTTGATGGCAAATTATAGTTTTGATTTTTGGAAAATTTCTTCTCTTTCTGGCAATGTATCTTTTCTGAGTTTCCTTCCTTCCCTCCCTCCCTTCCTGTCTCTTTCTTTCTTTTCCTCTGTTTGTTTGTTCATGTTTATTTTGGTTTCTGTCATGTTCGGTGCTTTCCTTAAATGACTAGTATTCCTTGGCTGTTCAGTCACGCTGATGACATTCCCAAATGCTAGTACCTGTAGGCCTTTCTCTTGGATCTGTTACCGCCTGGAAAAGAATCCTTCCCTGCCTTGTCTAGGGTGGGAGTAGGGATGGAAGAGAATGCAGAGAATGCAGTAGAAACAGATTGTCAAGGCTAGATTCTGCGAGCCAGGAAGGGAAGAGGGCTGGGGTTTTATCTTTACCATTTTATTTAATATTCTTGATATCACTAAAATATTTCTCTCTTATTTTTCAAACAGCTTTATTTAGTATCCAGTCCAGAACTTCTCTGGTTTAGCTTCTTATTCTGCTGATGTGAAGGAGGAGCATTTACCTGGAGGTGTGGAGTAGAGCATCTAGGAGTTGAACTGCTTCTTATAAAGATTTTAAAATTAATCCTCTGTTTTCAAACCTGCTCTGAAATCCTGCCTTCAGAAGTATCTGTCGCCTATTATTCATGGATTTTATGGTGATCTACAGTATGCATTAGCCCTCGTCTCTTTTTCTTGGTTTCCCTTCCCCACTTGGAGCTCTCTACCTCCAACCCTTTCCCTTACTTTTCAGGTGCTTAGCCGAGTAGAGAAAACTGACATCTGAGTCACCTGTCCATCAACTCTTCAACTCCTGATTCTTTGTAGAATTGTCTATCATATGCTATTATCTTCTCTTGCTTACTTTTCATCTTGTGGGCTTATCTAATGAGAGTAAGCCATTCTGGTAGAGTTGTGAGATTTAGTGAGGATAAAGGTGTAATCAGTCTGTGCAGTTTGACCGACATTCTTACTAAAGATACCGACTAAAATTTAGTACTGGAGAATATGTTCATTGATAAAATCCCCAAGTGTGAGCAAGACATATGGCTGCCCACACCTTGGGCTAGGTGTGCCCAGGTGACTACCTGCTGGCTCAGGGAATGTCAGTTAATGTATTGCCTGCAATTCTGGTAAAGTGTCCTTAAAGAGAGAACCCCTCTGGATCCATGTCCTCTTTCCTGATGGTTTGAATTTCCTGTTGCTAGGGTAGTAAAACAGATCCTGAGGTGGAAGTTCAAAGTGTAAGATAGCAGAACAACAAGATAAAAAGTGCCTGTGGTTCTGGTGATCATGGACCTATCATGTCCACCCTAAACTGCTTGTGTTTACATGATGAAAAAAAAATTAAATTTTCATCATATTAAGTCACAATTCAGGATTTCTGTTGCTGACAACTGAATCTAATCCTGGCAAATACATGCAATAAGAAAAATGTTTGTCTGTTTGTTTCCCTTTCTGTTTGTTTCCCAGGAAGCTCAGAGCTAAATTTAATGTTAATCATATACATTAATGGATTCTGAGTTCTTAGTACAAATATTTTCTCATTTTCTTATAAGAGTCCTATATTTTCTTTCTTATATTTGAATTATGAATATTCTGTGAATATGAGTTTTTACCACAAGCAGCCTCAAATGACATTTACCATGTGTGAGGTTATAAATTACAAAGAGACAAACATAGCAATGAAGATGGGATTCTGTTGGGAAAGGGGGGTAATGTCTGGGAAAGGGGGGTAATGTCCATGACCAGCAATCTTCTTATCCAGGAAGCCTATGTTTTCATCTGCACTTGGCTTTAGCCTCTTTGGTTCAATTCTGTTGTCCCACACTTGGCCTCTTTTTCACCAGTTGAATTGTTGGAGGGAAGCGGGTGTGGCACAGTGGATAGAGCCCCCGTCTACCATATGGGAGGCCCGGGTTTGCGTCCCGAGGCCTCCTTGTGAGGGCACGCCCGGCCTGAGCGGTGCGGTGGGCTGATGCAGCAACCTCACGGCAGGAAGCGGGTGTGGCGCAATGGATAGAGCACCGGTTTACCATATGAGAGGCCCCGGGTTCGCTTCCCGGCGCCTCCTTGTGAGGGCAGGCCGGCTCGTGTGGCGCCGTGGGCTGATGTGGCAAGACCTCACAGCAAGGGGGAGATAAGCAGACACGGAGAAGACACGCAGCGAATGGACACAGCAGCACAAGCAGCAAGGGGGGGATAAAT
>JAQZBX010012619.1:0-40967 GCA_029593785.1 Cabassous unicinctus | reverse complement strand
TATATATAATATAGAGCCAGACTGCCTGGCTCTAGAGGCCGTGTGCTAACCAGTACTCCATGCTGCCTCCCCGTGAGCAAGACCTAGAATTCAGTTCAGTTTATAATCCTCCTTGCTTGTATGTCCTTGTCCCCAGTTTGGTACCAAAGTTATATACTATCCTCAACAAATACATTAGAGAGATTCCCCTCTTTTTCTCTTCTTTTTAGAAAGTATTTGTCAGATTTCTATAAAAATGTATCCTCTGGAGTGAATTTGCTGGTTTTTAAATTGTGTTGGCTATCTTTCTTAGGCTTAGATTTCTTCATATGTTTTTATTTATTTATTTATTTATTTTTAAGATACTTAGATTGGCTTGCAGGCTCAATTTGCCTTTTTGTTTTTAATTCTCAAATTTACATAAAAGTTGCATGTATCATACAAAGAACTCTCCCCACCAGAACATTTGGAAGTAAGTTGCCAACAGGATGCCCCATCATCTCTGAATATGTTAGTGTGCGTTGTCTACAGAGGAGTTCTCCTATATAAGCAAAATACAGCCATCAACGTCAGGAAGTTAACACTGACACTTTACTGCCATCTAATCCTCAGACCCCATTCAAGTTTTGCTGATTGTCCCAATAACGGCCTTTATAGCAATCAAGTGTTGCATTTAGTTGTGATGTCTCTTTAGCCCGCTTCAGTCTGAAACAGTTCTTCAGTCTTTCCTTGACTTCCACGGCCTTGGCACTTTTGAAGAAAACAGGTCAGTTATTTCATAGAATGCTCCTTAATCTGGGATTGTTTGATGTATCCTCATAACTAGATTCAGGTTACACATCTTTGGCAGGAATAGCACAGAAGTGAAGCTATGTTCCTCCTTTGCATCCTATCAGGTGGTGCACACTTTCAAATTGTCCCATTACTGGTGATGTTAACGTTGGTTACTTGGGTAACGTAGTGTATTAGTTCCCTATTGCTGCTAACACAAATTTAGTGGCTTAAAACAATGTAATTTTTTTTTCTCTTAAAGTTTTGGAGGACAGAATTCTAACATCAGTCTTAAGGACCTGTGAGCAGGGCTGGTTCCTTCTGGACACTCCAGGGGGAGAATCCATTTGTTGCCTCTTCCAGCTTCTAAAGGCTGTGCTGGCATTTCGTGGTTTGTAGCTGATCACCCCAATCTCTGCTTCCATCTTCACATTGCATTCTCCTACTCTGACCTCCCGCTTTCCTCTTAGAAGGACCCCTGTGAGTCCATCGGGACCACCCAGGTAACCCGGGATTACCTCCCCATCCCCAAATCCTTAACTGAATCACATCTATGAAGTCCCTTTTAGGATATCCACATGTTCAATGGATTAGGATTTGAGAATTTTTGGAGGGCATTATTCAGCCTGCCACAGGTGGTGTCTGCTAAGCTTCTCCTCTTTAAAGTTAAGTCTTTTCCCCATTATAATTAATAAGTATTTTGTGGGGAGATACTTTGAAACTATGCAAGTGTCCTGCTTCTAATCAAATTTTCAATTTATCCAATCATTTGTTACTTCCGTACAGACTTGTCATTTCTTATTTTAGTCAATGGGTTATAATTCATAACTATCATTATTTATTTTAATGTGCAAATTGTCCCAGACTTGGCCAGTGGAGCCCTTCGAAGTGGCTTCTCTGTCCCTTCGGCACATCCCCATCATTCTCTGAACACATCCCTTACTTCCTGGCACAAGTGTAGGCTATTTTGAATGGATGTTATGTTCTCTCCCTTCCTCTCTCTGTTACTACCCTTCCATCTTTGCTCACCCAACTTGGCTTACAGCTTTGCAGTTGCCTCCAGGTTTTGTGGCGTTTTCAAGCTCCTGTCCTGTGGTATATTGGGGATAGCTGTGAAACTAAGGACACAGATAACAGACCAGCAGTAGGCTTTTGTTCCCCAGCATCCTTTCAGGGATTGGGGTACACCCAAGTCCTAGCTTCTGACTGAAACATTTATTCCTCCTTTACTCCTAAGGTCATGCCGCTGCCTTTAGCTTCCAGAGTCTAGCAAATTCCAGGCTTCAGCCCCCTCACTACTTAATGTTTCTTTTGTCTGATTCATGGAGATGATTATCTTTATTTTCAGCCTGGCTGTCTTTTTTATTTACTTTATATATTTCACCTATTATTGCTGCAGTTTGGAACAGATGCACTTAAACTTAAATTCTCCAAACCATCCCAAAGGTAAGTCAGCTCCGTTTCAACAGTGTTTTTTTTTTTAAAAAAGATAATATGTCAACATGTCATATTATAGCAAAAGAATATTGGAGGGAAGCAGTTGTGGCTCAAATGATTGGGCTCCTGTTATTGTCCCTGAATATCCAGAGTTCGATTCCTGGGGCCTCCTGGTGAAGGCAAGCTGGCCCACGCGGCGAGCTGGCCAGAGTGGAGAACAGGCCCATGTGGAGTGCTGGACCGCATGGAGTGCTGGCCTGAGCAGACAGCTGGTGCAGCAAGATGACACAACAAAAAGAGATGCAGAGGAGAGACAATAAGAGACACAGCAGACCAGGGAGCTGAGGTAGCACGAGATTGAGCGCCTCTTTTGCACTCCAGAAGGTCCCAGGATCCGTTCCCGGTGCTTCCTAAAGAGAAGACAAGAAGACACAGAAGAACACCCAGCGAATGGACACAGAGAGCAGACAGTGAGCTCAAAACAATGAGGGTGGTGGTGGTGGGGAACTATATAAATAAATCTTAAAAAAAAAAAAAAAACATTGGAGAAGCAATATGAAAGTAAGACTGAGAGTTCTAAAGAGTGGGTGGTAAAGCTGACTTTTTAAAGAGATGACTCCTCCAGACCCTGCCCTTCCATGTTCCTTTCAGTTCTAAGACCTGCCTGTCCTGGTGTAAACAAGGGTGGACATGGGGGGCTGGAGTGAGAGGGAAAGGGGGTGCCATGGGCCATGGGAATCCTGCCAGATGCCTTTTTGGATCTGAGAATGAGGTAGAGTTCTGGTCAGGTCCTGAGGTGGGGATGGGGCTCACTCTAAAACTTAGGACCATCTGGTTAGGGGAGGTGGGGGTGTGGGCTTGACCCCTTGAGTCGCCCCAGTTGCTTCTGGTCAGCCCAGGTTGTGAGGTCCAAGGGGGAGAACACAGCCAGCCCACTCTGCTCCCTTCCACAGTTCCCGAAACTGGGGGAGAACACCATGAGCTAGTTCACCTTCCCAAATTCCTCACTTTTCCTAAGTGCCCTCCCCCAAAGTCTGCAGAGAGCAGCGCCCCTCTCTCGCAGGCTTAATCCCCGCAGCGCTCCTTTCTTTCAGCAAACCCCATGGGTCCGAACTTGAGATAACTCATATTCTAAAGGCTTCCCGAGTTCTGGGTGACATCAGGCAAAGCCCAGGCCCTCCCGGCTGGAGTACCACCACTTGCCAGAACTGGAGACCGATCCGGTCCTCGAGGCCTCAGTCTCCCCAACTATAGGAGGGGCGCAGGCGCTGTCCTGCCGGCCTCCCTTGGAGTATGTTGGGAGGCCCGAGTAGATTGGGAAGTCCCAAGACCGGGCATCAGGCCATACCCGCAGGGAAGAGGCGGAGGGTCGCGAGCGGGGCCCACCAACAGGGAGCCGGTCTGGGGGTCCTTCCCGCCCCGCCTCACCCCCGAGTGGGCGGGGCGCGGGGCTCGGCGAGGCTCTCCGCGAGGTCCTAGTGCCTGCGGTCCCAGCGCGTTCAGATCTCCGAGGCCGGCTCGCTGCTCTCCAGTGCCCGGGTGGTCCGACAGCTGAGCTCGCCGCCGCTGCCTTCCCGGCCCCCGCCCGCCATGAGGAGCGCGTACCGCCTGCTCCTTTTCTCCCTCGTAGTCTTTAGCCAACGCGGTGAGTTCTTTTCGGGGAAGGAGGGAGGGGCGCCTGGGTAGGGCTGAGCGGGGATGGACTGGCCACAGGTGGGAGGGCAGAAAGGATGCTCTGCGCCCGGGGGAGGGGCCCGAGGTTGTCCTAAATGGATGGGGGCGTGGGCGGGGCTAAGCCCACTCGCCGAAGTAGGAGGGCGAGCTAGGGTAGGTGAGTCTGCGAGGTTTGGGGTGGCGAGCGCCACTCCTCTCTTAGCTGCTGCGGG
This sequence comes from Cabassous unicinctus, assembly GCA_029593785.1. Taxonomy (NCBI): domain Eukaryota; kingdom Metazoa; phylum Chordata; class Mammalia; order Cingulata; family Chlamyphoridae; genus Cabassous; species Cabassous unicinctus. Next base: position 36,894 of record JAQZBX010012619.1, on the reverse strand, counting down.
GCCCTGGCTACCCGCCAAGGCGAGTGCCTTTGGGCTGAGCAGCCGGGCTAGGTGCCCCGGTTCTACAGACAGCTCCGCTCAGTCCCAGCGCCAAGGGAGGCTCGAAGGCACCGGTTTCCCGTCCCGACGGAGCCAAGGCGCCTTCCCTGTCGGCGAGGTGACTTTCTTGAAGAATGGACGCAGCGCAGCCCGCACCCCGGCCAGTGTAGACACCAGGGAGCAAACGCCCTGCGCAGCCTTAGAGAGAGGTCTCCTCCAAAACCGTTATTATAGAGATGGGGAAATTTAGCCGGGAGGGGAAGGGGCTTGCCAAAATCGCCAGCCCTGGAATATCTTGCAATTTGGGACAGATCTACCAAGAAACACACTTTATGGCACCACTGCCTTTGGTCACCCACCCGGGGATGGCCAGCCTGGACAGCCAGCTTGGCTGAAGCTGGACTGCTGGAGTAGGGCCTGCCATTCAGGACCATGTGGCCTCTGACACTGGAAGGGAAAGCCAATCAGCCCTTCTCCTCCAGATGCTTCCTCTGGGCCTCAGTTTTCCCACATGAGCTCTGATGACCCTTGGCCCAAGCTCGTCTGAGCCCTGGTCAATCTAGAGGATTGAGGCTACATCTTCCCTGGACAGAGACCAGCCACAGGGGTTGTTGAAAGTAGGGATGGTGGGCCGGGCAGAGAAGAAATACACAGGGGTCTAATAGGGAAGTGGGGATCTCCTCAAAGATGCATCTGCACACAGTATGTGTGTCCCTTGCTTGGTGACCCCATGCCATTTCTTTCCCCTCTCTCGGCCTCAGTTACCCCATCTGTTGGATGGAGATGATATGCCCTTGCATGCATATTTGTGTGTGAGCCAGTTGCAGTGTTTCTGAAGCATGGTCCTGGGGCAGCTTACATTCAAATCACCCAGTACAGATGCCTAGACCCCACTCGAGGCCCACTGGATTCAAATCTCTGGAAGTGGGACTGGAAATCTGAATTTATAGGAACATCAGGTGATTCTTAGACATGGTTGGAGAGGCACTGATAAAATATAATGAGCTCTTTGTAAAAGGTAAAACCTCAACTATTTTTTTTTAAATCCACAGCTATCCGTTAATAAACACAAATCTAATGCTCCCTTCTTCAGTTAAGGACACACCCCCCCAATTGAAAATCACTCTGCTTTTCAGATGCCCACTTGCCAAGAAGATTTTGTTGACCTTTACTTTCTATAGTTTGTATTCCAAAACCATAGGTCTTTCCATTTTCCCAGTACAGATTTTAAAAGTATATCCCAATACAGTAATATGTTTTCAAACTGTGCACATACTCACAGTTTAGAATTACAGGTATGGCTTCCTCGGTTGTAACCCCTCTCTGCTGGAAAGCGGTTTTCTAGAGCAGGCCTGGTCCCTTGGAAAAATGACCCTGAATAAAGGCAGGTCTAGCCCACTCCTCATTGCAATCTTTGGATCATGACTGACCCCTTGTGGTGGCCTCTCTCTTTTAACTGTCAGTCTGGCTGGGATGTGAACCCCATCCGGCTGCGATGTGAACCCAGAGCTTCCACCCATTCTGGGCTACCCCCGTCAGTTGGGGATGAAAGGTCCATCCTTGTGTTTGTTTTTTTTTAAGATTTATTTTATTTATTTATTTCTCCCCCCGCCCCCTCGTTGTTTGTACTTGCTGTCTGCTCTCTGTGTCTGTTCATTGTGTGCTTTCTGTGTCTGCTTTGTCTTCTTTTCAGGAGGTACCAGGAACTAACCTGGAACCTCCCATGTGGGAGAGAGGTGCCCAATCTCTTCAGCCACCTCCACTCCCTGCTTGTTGTTTCTCTCATTGTGTTTCCTTGTTGTGTCTCCTCGTTGTGTCATCTCATGGCATCATCTTGTTGCATCATCTTGTTGTGTCAGTTCACCGTGCAAGCCTGTCACATCAGCTCACTGTCTTGCTTGTCTTCTTTAGGAAGCACCGGGAACCAAACCCAGGACCTCCCATGTGATAGGCAGACACTCAACTGCTTGAGCCACATCTGCTTCCCTGTCCTTGTCTTTTGAACCAACAGGCCCCTCAGGCATAGAGCAGCAGACTGGAAAGCCTAAACATGTGCTATTCTGTTTTTTGTTTGTCTGTTTTTTTCCTTTCATTGGAGAGTGGGAATGCGTCCCAGTCCACACCAGCCCTGCTTCTACCCTTGGCACACACATGTGCACACATATGCATAAACACCAGCAAAGACATGAGCATGCACCTGGCTCCAGCCAGCACCAACCATGGCCTCTACAGAGGCAATCCTTCAGAGGGGACATTAAGGACACTAAAGAAGGCCTCTGTCTGAAAGAGGCAGTGGTTCCTGGACCTGGCTCTGCCACTGACTTACTGGGGAGTCTTGAATTTTCTTTCTCCCTTTGGTTTCAGTTTCCCCAGCTGAGAAGTAGAGCATTGGACTAAATGGCCAAAGGTTCTGGGTGCCCATAGCTGGTCCTCAAGATAGGTAAGGGTTCCTGGAGGGAGTGGGGGGCAGCTGAATGCCTGAGACACAAGGCAGGCCCAAAGGTGAGCAACCTGAGCATCCCAGGTGGGTTCAGAGCCATAAGCCCAGGCCTCACAGCCTGTAGAGCAGCCCAGCTTCCCGGGAACCCAGCTGGGCCATCCCCCTGGGACTGCAGAGACGCAGGCTCCAGCCTCCTCCAGCATTGCAGGGCTGCAAGGTGAGGGGAGGAACTGCAGGTTCTGACCCTGGAGGTGCCACAGACATGCCAGATGGGCTTGGGCAACTCACACGCCTCTGTAAAATGAAGGGTTGGCCCAAATTAAGTAAAGACAAGACTGTGGGAGGGACCCAGCTGCAGCGTGGGGCAACAGACCAGCTTCCAGGGTGCTTGAGCAGCTGGCCTCTGGGAGGGGAGTGGAGGATAGATAAGTCTTAGTGCACCATAAGTCTGGGAGGTGAGAGGCAGGGCTCAGAATCTAGGTCAAGCAGCCATAGGACCCCTCTGGACAGCCCGGGGCAGTCTGGGGGAGGGACAGCAGCAGCAGGTAAGCTGGGAGCATCTTTCACAAGGCAGTAAATATTGCATCTGCTCCAGATAGGCAGTGAGTTGGAAAGTGAATGGAGCAGGCAGGGTGGTGGCTGCTTCCCACGGCCATGTGTCCAGCCCAGCACCCACCGGAGAGTCCCCCACAGACCTGCTCAATCAGGGTGATCTATGCACTGGGCCCTGTGGGGGGTGGGGGATGGTAAGATGCAGTGCGCTGGCCCTTCAGGGAAGGATGTAATTAAAGCTCTAGGCCTGGTGGGCCAGGAAGACCCCTCCAGCAGTTCCCTCCCCCATGTCTTCGGCTCCCGTTATTCTCTTCTCCCACTTGCCCTCCTGCCTCAGCACTGTTTCCTCTGTCCCACTTCACCCTTTTTCTGCTTCTGGGCTCCTGCTCAGTTGTTCTGCCCGTGCTCTTTCCAAGGGGGGCCCTCTGCCCATACCTGTCACATTCTCCCTGAAGACACCAAAGTAAACAAGACCAAGTCCCTGAACAGCACCTTCACTCCCAGACATGTGAAGGAGATGAGACAAAGACCCAGATACCACTTGGCAAGGGATTGGGGTGTGGAGAGGGGCAGGTCTGGGGCTGTGAGAGCTCAGGGTCAGGCTCCTGCAGGAGGCCGCATTTGAGCTGGGCCTTGAGTATGGCTCTGAACTGAGACCTCTCCTGTAAGCTGCAGACCCAGGAGCCAGCTCCCAGCTGGACCCCTCCATTTAGTGTCTCAAATGCACCTGGCCCCTGCAGACCACATCAACCCAGGATACGCATCCCCACCCTCTGTCCCCTTCTTGGTGGAAGCGCCTCTGTATACCTGGTTCCACACACGAAACCCGTTTGATTAACATCTCTCCTCTACGACACTGTAAGCCCTTGAGGGCAGGCACCATTTCCGGTTTTTGTTTACCATTATTTCCAGCACATAACACAGTGCCTGGAACAAGACAGGCACTCAGATCTCGGATGGGCAGATCCTGACAGAAGAAAGAGCGTGGTCAAAGACCTAGAGGGGAGATAGTGCAGGTCTCATGGGGGAAAGGCGAGCAGGAGGGTGTGGCCAGAGCATCGAGTGTCTGGGGCTAGTGGTGGAGAGGCAGGAGAAAATCAGGCTGATGACAGGCCAGTGCCAGGGGCAAAGGGCCTTGAATGAAACACTTTGGCTTTAACTCTGCTTGCAGCCCCGAGAGGCAGGAAGAGCCCTGGTCCAGTTTGTGCTCTAGGAAGACCACTCTGTCACTATGTGGTATGTGGGTGGGAGGGGCAGAGTAGAGGTGGGGGGTCCAGCGAGGAGGCTACTGGAACAGGGAGGAGCAGTGAGCTAGGGCCATGGTCAGAGGGGTGGGGATGGGAGAACAGACAGACTAAGAGGCTTGGAAGGTCTAATACGCAGGACTGAGCCACCACTTGGATGAGCCAAGGGACGGCCCAGGAATAAACTCCCACTATTTGGGATAGAGTGTCTGGAGCATGGGGTGCCATTCACTGCTAGAGGATACAGGAGGAGGAGTTGGTTTGGGATGGGAGGAGAGAGCTGAGCTCTGGCTTGGATGTATTTAAGTTGAAGTCCCCAAAGTGAGGCAGGTCTGCTGGCCCCTTAACTGCCTCCATCAACCCTGAGGGTACCTGTGGTCCTGCCCTGGCCCTCTCAGCCCTCCCCTTCATTGCCATCAGCTGCCATGAAGGTCAGTTGGACAAGGGTCCAACAGGTCTGACTGTGATTTTTCTCAGGGGAATGCAGCATGGCTAATGCTGAGGAGAAGCTCATGGATGACCTTCTAAACAAAACCCGCTACAACAACCTGATCCGCCCAGCCACCAGCTCCTCCCAGCTCATCTCCATCCAGCTGCAGCTCTCCCTGGCCCAGCTCATCAGCGTGGTAGGTGCAGGGGGCAGCTGTGGCTTGAGGCTCAGGAGGAGAGGCAGGGTGGGTTTTCACTGCCTGGCATGGATCAGCCCAGCTAGGTTTGAGGAAAAGGAGTGGCCCTTTAGTATGTGGAGCTGGGAGTGACTTGGGTTTTATTTCTGGCATCTGTCAGATTCTGGGGCAGGTCTCAGATTGATCTTTTTTCCATGTCTATAAATTAAGGCATTTGTCTGAACTTTGAGGGCCCTCACCCTGCCTCTAAGTAAAGATTCTTTCATTTCATGAATGCCTTTGCATATTCTGTTCTCTTTGCCTGGGATGTCCTGCTCATTTTGACCACCCTAGCTCAACAATTGGGAGCCACCTGCAAACCCATGACCTCAATATCAATTAAAATGCTTTGGGGAAAGAAATGCTTTGGTTGCAAGTAACAGAACACCCGACTAAGAGTGGTTAATGCAGTAAGAACATTGATTATATCACCTAACAAGATAGCAGGCTGACAGTTCCAGAGTTGGTTAATTCAGTAACTCGATGTCAGGACTGTGGGTTGTTGTCAAGGATGTCAGCACTCTGAGTGGGAGTCTCTTGTTTTTCCCTCATGATCACAGAATGGTGGCCACAGCTCCAAACATAAAGTCCTCACATGGCAATGTCCTTGGCAGGAAATGACAAATCTCTTTCTTGGGTCCCTTTTGAAGTATGAGGAAAACTTTTCCAGAGACCTGCCCTCTGAGAAACCTTTGCATCTCATTGGCCAGGAGTACAGTTTATGCCTAAGCCTTAACCAATCTTTGGTTATAAGAATGGAATTACCACATTTGGCTTAGACTTATTAATACAGGGCAAGGGGCTGGAGAGGGCCCCATGAATGTCCCTAATCCATTCTTGCTCCCAGCCTGCTCAGCAAATGACCTCACTCACCCCCTACTTTTTGGGGGGAAATAGGAACCAGGTTGACGGAACTGATGGGTGCAGACACCCAGGGGTGGGGCCAGAGGCAGCCACTGCACCTCGCCAAGGTAGATGAGGGTTTGGACGAATGAGGGCACCCACCATGGGCACAAAAGGGGGGGGATGGTTTGAAGAGTTCAGAGGTAGGATAGTCAGGTCTTAGTGTGTGGTTGTGGAGTGGGGGAGAGGGGGCATGCCAAGGAAGGCTGTGGTGGCAGGGAGTTTCTCTTCTCCCCTGTGCTGTCTCTGAGTTCAGAGTGTCACAGGGAATCATGGTCCATTGTAAACCAGCCCCCTTGTGGCCCTTCCCATGCACCCACCCTCCAGGTTAGAGCCCTGCCCCTCAGAGCAACCACTTGAAGAGAATGCAGGTCCCTGTGACCAGCTGGGGGAGGGAGGGGAGAGAAAAGCAAGGGCCTGAACTTATTCTTCTGTCAGGTCACTCCCTTCTTGCCACCTGCCTCTCTCTATAGCACAACTGGCTCCCGCTAACTGAGCCCTTCAAACCTATATCCCTCAAGAGGGCTTTGGACAAATTAATGGCTGTTTCTCTCCCCTGGTGTCCCAGGAAGCATAGCCCAAGAGTCGGGAGAGCCAGAGGGGCTTGTGCTCTCTGTCCCTCTCCCCTCCACAGCCAGCCTGGAAGGACTAAGGGCTTCTGGCCAGGCCTCTCCCAGGCTGGTGCCCAGCCAAGGGCCATTTGCTTAATGGGGAAAGCCCTGCTGGGCAGCTGCTGCCCTGGTGAGGGTAAATGGGCCAGTAGCTCTGGCCACACTTCCAGGCTCAGGCCACCCCTGCCAGATCTGCTCTGTGGACCCTGTGGGGTGATAGAGGCAACTGGAAAGGGGAGGGTACACGGCCTCCAGCCCCTATCCAGGTAAGAGCCACTGTGAGCTGTTCTGTTCCTGAATATAGAGCAAATATTAGGTTTTAGGGATCCCCCTCCCCTGCTATTTTTCAGGGTTTATTTTGTTTGTCTGATTTCAAGGAGGAAAGTTATGGGCACAACCAGTTGAAAGACAGAAGTTTCTGGGGATCAGGCAAACATTTTGTGTTGGGTAAGGCAAGAAGCTTGAGAAGCAGCTCTTTGTGGGGGGCCAGGGCCCTGGACCAGTGTCCTCAGACACACTCAGCAGCTGCGGCGGGAACAAGAGGAGCGAGGGCAGGGTGGTGAGCCAGACCCCAAACCGGGCTGGTGCTGGAGCAGCTGCTGCACGGAACTAAAGCCCAAGGCAAAGGCAGTTAAATGCCTAGGAGTAGAGGCTAGTGAGCGAGGGCTAGAAGGGACCAGCCCAGCAGCTGGAGCAATGCCCTGAACTGTTGAGAAGCGACATTCTGGGTGTTTAGAATCCTTTTGGTTGCAGATAGCAAAAAGTGACTAGCTGCCTTAGGCTAAATGTGGGGTGGGGGGGGCAATTATTATTGGAGTGCTATTGGGGTAGCTCCCTGAATCTGCCCACCAGGAGCAGACTGGAGCGCTGAGGATACAGGAAGTGTCTGCCCACCCTTCCTTCTCTCTGGAGTCTGCTCCATTCTTCTCCCTTCCTTGCTGTCATGAAGCTTGCAGCCCTCTGCAGGATACAAAGCATTGAATTTTCAGGTGCACTCAGTTTATTAAAACACATCAGCTCTTTAAGTTATAAACAAAACAGTTTTATTTTTTCTAACAATTGAAACAGTTGGGCTTGTCAAAACTCCTTTCTCTCTGTGAAGTAGGCTTCCTTATCAACATATTTTTCTGATCCCATAACTTTTATGTCCTTTTTGATTAGTCAAACATCCTTATTCAGTTTTGTTTTGTTTTTAGGAGGTACCAGGGATTGATCCCAGGACCTTGTACATGGGAAGCAGGCATTCAACCACTGAGCTACACCCGCTACCCTCTCATTCAGTTCTCATGTCAATCATGCTCCTTTTAAAACTTCAATCTCATGTCTACTGACTCTGAGCCCTTGCTCTCCATTACCCTCCATCCCTGCCCCCAGCACAAACCAAAGAAATACTTTAGTGACCTGGAGTCGGGGACTGTGGTCTACTCTGTTTCAGCTTCTAATAAATAAAGTTAGCCTATGCTTTCCTTATGACCCAGCAATTCCACTCCTAGGTATTCAAGAGAAATGAAAACATAAGTCCACATAAAGGCTTGTTCAAGCATATAGTAGCTTTCTTCATAAGCCCCTCCCAAACTGGAAATATCGCAGATGTCTATCAACAGGAGAATGGATAAACAAAGAGGGGAATATTTATGCAATAAATATGAATAAACAACTGATGCACACAACATGGATGGATATCAAAAACATTATACTGAGTGAAAGAATCCAGACATAGAAAAGTACATAATGTATGATTCCATTTATATGAAATCCTAGGACAGGCAAAACTAATTTATGATGATAGAAATCAGAACAGCAATTGCTTCTTAGGAGGGAATTGGCTGAGAAAAGGCACAAAGGACTTTCTGGGGGATGGAAATGTTCTATGTCTTGAAAAGGTAGTGGGTTAAATGAGTAGTCCATTTGCTAAAATTGATCAACCTGTACACCTAAGATCTGTACATTCCACTAAAAGTAAATTACACCTCAATTTAAAAAAAGATTTTTTAAAGATGGTTGAGGGACTTTGACTTTCAGTAATGGCAGAGTAGCTTGTTGCAGATTAACCTTTCCATAAAAACAATCAGAAAAGCTGGACCAAATCTGTTTGAAGATACTGGAGAAGTACCAGGGCAGCCAGGACTAGAGGGGCCAGGATCAAGGAGGGCAAGGAAGCACAATGAGGGACCCTGAAAGTCTGAGGTGCTTTTCCTTCATTTGATGGTTGGTAAACAGTATAGGGCCAAGAAGCTAAAAAGCTGAGCACAAAGTGGCAGGTAAGAGGCTGGGGACCTTATCTGAACTTTCGGAAATTTCACCGGGACGAGATGACAAATGTTGAACTTTGTGCCCTATCAAGGAGATAGGGTCTTGATGGGGACCCTGAAAGAGCCATCCCCAGGAGTAAAAATGAATGAAAATTAGACAAGCTCTCACAGAAACAGAAACCTTCTTTGAATCAGCTTGGTTATCTGCCATAAAGATTATGGCAGATATGCCCCTACTATATGGTGATTATGTGATCTGCCCCTACTGTAACCACCTGCCATAAAGCCAAAGAAAATACTCTCTGGAGGAAAAAAAAAATCAGATAAAAATTTACTAGGAATGCCCTAAGACAAGCCTAAATGAGAAAGACCAGGAGAAAAAAGCAGACAATAGAAACAGACCCTTAGATGACCCAGATATTGGAGTCATCAGACATAGGCTTTAAAATAATTGTGTCTAACATTTTCAAGAAAGTTGAAATGATGGAGACTTTCTCCAGAGAACTGGAAATTGTAAAAATAAAAAAATAAAAAATCAAAGGTAAATTCTAGAACTAAAAAAATACAAAAACTTTAACTAAAAGTCATTGGATGGGATGGCGGATGTGGCTCAAATGGTTGGGTGTCCGTCTGCCTTATGGAGGGAACTGGGTTCGATCCCTGGGGCCTCCCGGTAAAATAAAATAAAAAAATATAGAAAGTGCACATGCCGCCAGGCCCCGCCGAACCATGCAGCAAGATGATGATGTAACAGGAGAGAGACATAGGGGAGAGCCAAGACAAGACACACTGAAAAAACCAGGAACTGAGGTGGCTCAGTTGACAGAACACCTCTCTCCCACATCGGAGGTCCCCAGGACCGAATCCTGGTGAAGACTGGAGGAGAAGGATGAGAAGAGAAGGCAGGAAACAGACACAGAAAATTGCCCAGTGGATGGACACAAAACAGCAAATGGGGGGTGAGGGGGTGTTAAAATGGGTAAAAGTAAATAAATAAATCTTTTTTTTAAAAGTCATTGGATGGGAAAGCGGGTGTGGCTCAGTGGATAGAGTCCCCATTTACCATATGGGAGGCCCGGGTTCGCGTCCCGAGGCCTCCTTGTGAGGGCACGCCGGCCTGAGCGGTGCGGTGGGCTGATGCAGCAACCTCACGGCAGGAAGCGGGTGTGGCGCAATGGATAGAGCACCCGTTTACCATATGAGAGGCCCCGGGTTTGCTTCCTGGCGCCTCCTTGTGAGGGCAGGCCGGCTCGCGCGGCGCCGTGGGCTGATGCGGCAAGACCTCACAGCAAGGGGGAGATAAGCAGACACAGAGAAGACACGCAGTGAATGGACACAGCAGCACAAGCAGCAAGGGGGGGATAAATAAAATAAAATAAATAAATCTTAAAAAAAAAAAAAAAAGTCATTGGATGAGTTTACTATCAGATTGGTCACAGTAGAAGAGAGAATTAGTGAACTGGAAGAGAGGTTGATAGAAAATATCTAGACAAACAACAGAGAGAAAAATAAGATAGAAATGCACAAGAGAAGATAATATGGAGCATGTTAAAAATGTCTAAGATGTATAATTGGAGTCCCAGGAAGAGAGGAGATAAAGAATAAGACAAGGAAGTGGGTGTGGCTCAATCGATAGAGCTCCCATTTACCATATGGGAGGCCCCGGGTTCACTTCCCGGGGCCTCCTTGTGAGGGCAGGCCGGCCCGCGCGGCACAGTGGGCTGATGCAGCAATACCTCACAGCAAGGGGGAGATAAACAGACACAGAAAAAACACACAGCAAATGCACACAGCGAACACAAGCAGCAAGAGGGGGGATAAATAAATAAATAAATAAATCTTAAAAAAAAAAAGAATAAGACAGAAGCACTATTTGAAGTGATACAGACTGGCAGGTAAAACTTATCCTACTGATAAACTTACTCAGTTGAGGGCCAAGGACAGGTTCCTTGAGGAAATGACTGTCCAGCTGAGATCAGAGTGCTGGGAGTTATCTTGGTGGAGGCGGAACAGGAAAAACAGTACCTGCTGGTAACACAAGATATATAGGGAACTAAAGAAAGCCGGAGTGACCACACTACAAAATAAAGGTCATGGGAAGGTGAAATGAGGCTGGGAAAATTGGCAGGGCCTTGTAGATATGTGAGGAAAGTCACAGAAGTGACATAAGCAGGGATGGAATTAAGGGGGAAAGCAGCAGGAATTTTGGAAAGTTCATTCTGTGTGCATAGGGAAAATAGGGGTGTGTGTGTGTATGTGTGTGTGTGTCTAGCAGATGGACAAAGAGAGACCATTTTGGAGGATCTTGCAGTGGTCTGGGTGAGGCAGGGATGATGGTGGCCTGGACTATTGTGTTAGGACTCATAATATATTCATTCAGAAAGTATTTATTGAGTATCTGACATGTCCCAGATACTCTACTAAGTGCTCTCTACCCTCAAGAAACTTATATTCTAGTTGGAGGTGGCAGGAAATACACAAATAAATAGATGGTAACAGGTAATGATAAGTGCTACAAAAGAGAAAAAAAAAAGCAGGTAAGAGGGAGAGAGAGGCACAGGGTTGCTGTTTGGTGTAGGAAGGTCAGAGAAGACCTCTCTGATAAGGTGACATTTCTGGTACGTGAAGAAAGTGAGGAAGTCAGCCATGTGGAAGAGGGAACAGTATGTGCAAAGGCAGGAGGGTGCTTGAAAACAGCGAAGAGGCAGGTGTGGCTGAAATAGCCAATGAGAGAGTGATGAGGTAAGAGATAAGAGGTAATGAAGCCCACGAGGGGAGGACAGATCCGTAGGCCTCATCAGCCAGGGCAAGACACGACTTTTACCTTGGGTGAGATAGGAGGCACTCTATCTCTTGCTTGAGCAGAGTGGCATAGTCTGAGGAGTTGAGATTTTAAAAGGACCACCCTGTCTGGTTTGTAGAGGATAAGCAGGCAAGGATGGAGCAGAGAGCCCAGTTAGGAGGCTACTGCAGTCGTCCAGGGGACAGATGGTGGCAGTGGAGATGGAGAAAGTCAGACAAATTGAGATGCATGTAGAAGGTACAGTCTACAAGAGTTACTGATGAATCAGAGAGTGAGGTGTCAGGGGCAACACCCTGGCTTCTGGCTTGCGGAAGTGGATGGATGGGGGTTGTCATTCACTGAGATGGGGACACTGAAGGAGGACCAGGTCTGGGGGAAGATCATGAGTTTTGTTTGGGACATGCTGAGTGTTGGGTCATCAGTTGGTCTCACAGGCCTGGAGCTCAGAGTCTTTTGTGCAGTAAAGCAAGGTCCACGTGTGGGGGTCCTCCTTCCTGGTAAACTGATAGCCCCATTTCCCTCCCCAGAATGAGCGAGAACAGATCATGACCACCAACGTCTGGCTGAAACAGGTAAGTGCCCTGCAGGGTCCCCAGCCCAGGAGACGTTTCCTCCAGGGCTGCCCTTTGGTGACGTCTGACCTACAAGTGACCAGGCCTTGCCTGTCTGCTCAGGAATGGACTGACTACCGCCTGGCCTGGGACAGCTCCCGATACGAGGGTGTGAACATCCTGAGGATCCCCGCAAAGCGCATCTGGCTGCCCGACATCGTTCTTTACAACAAGTGAGTGGTGGGGTGGGCCAGAGCCTGGTGAGGGCCAGGCCACGGCAGCAGCCCAACATCTAGGACTTCTCCAGCCCTGAGTCCAGCCGTGGGCCCCATCATGCTTCATCCAGACTTTGGCTATCAGGCTGGAAGAGGAATTAGAGATGGGCAGAGCCAGTGCCCTCTGTTACAGGTGAGGAATCGGAGGTGCAGAGAGGGAAGGGCCTTGTCTGACTCAGGCATGGTGGGACCAGCCCAGGCCTCTTTCTATCCTCCACACTGTTTATCTGAGCCTCAGTTGCTTTGTCAGTGTTGGATGCTGGTAACACTGACTTATAATGTATTAATATCTTAGGTAGGTGGAGGAAGCTAAAGAGATTTTTCCCGGGTTGTAATTGTACCAACAGTAGTGTGAAAATTTAAAAGCAGGTGGTCTAGAGACAGTTGGACCTGAATTCAAATCTTAGCTATGCCAGGCTGACTAGTTTTCTAACCTTGGAGAAGTCACTTAACTTCTCTGAGCCTTGGTTTTGTCCTCTGTAAAATGGGGACAATAATAAAACCTACCTCTTTGGACTCTTATGAGGCTTAAACAAGCTATTTCATGTGGAAAAACAGGCCCCTTTTCATGTGGCCATGGGGGTTGGAGGCATGATTTGTGGGGAATAATCTAGAGGCACATTGTGGCGATTTATGAGAGCAGCCCAGCCTTCCTTGTCTGTGGGTTTCATGATGTTCTCCTCCATGCCCTGCCCCTCACCCCCAGCGCCGATGGGACCTACGAGGTGTCTCTCTACACCAACGTTGTGGTCCGCTCCAATGGCAGCATCCTGTGGCTGCCCCCTGCCATATACAAGAGCGCCTGCAAGATCGAGGTGAAGCACTTCCCCTTCGACCAGCAGAACTGTACCCTCAAGTTCCGCTCCTGGACCTACGACCACACGGAGATCGATATGGTCCCCAAATTGCCCACGGCCAGCATGGACGACTTCACTCCCAGTGGTGAGTGGGACATCGTGGCCCTCCCAGGGCGAAGGACGGTGAACCCACAGGACCCCAGCTACGTGGATGTGACTTACGACTTCATCATCAAGCGCAAGCCCCTCTTCTACACCATCAACCTCATCATCCCCTGCGTGCTCATCACCTCGCTGGCCATCCTCGTCTTCTACCTGCCGTCCGACTGCGGTGAGAAGATGACACTGTGCATCTCCGTGCTGCTGGCGCTCACTGTCTTCCTGCTGCTCATTTCGAAGATCGTGCCGCCCACCTCCCTCGATGTGCCGCTCATCGGCAAGTACCTCATGTTCACCATGGTGCTGGTCACCTTCTCCATCGTCACCAGCGTCTGCGTGCTCAACGTGCACCACCGCTCGCCCAGCACCCACACCATGGCGCCCTGGGTCCGGCGCTTCTTCCTGCACCAGCTGCCCGCCTTCCTCTTCATGAAGCGTCCCCATGGCAGCCCCACGAGAGTCCCCCAGCCTGGCCAGTTGTGCCTGACCAAGACTGAGGCCGCTGCCACCTCCTCTCCCGTGGGCCCCGCCAGCCCCTCCAACCTCTATGGGAACTCCATGTACTTTGTGAATCCTGCCTCTGCAGCTCTCAAGTCTCCCACTGGCTCCGAGCCCGCGGGTATTCCCAGGGACTTCCGGCTGAGGTCTTCTGGGAGGTTCCGGCAGGACGTGCAGGAGGCCTTGGAGGGCGTCAGCTTCATTGCCCAGCACATGAAGAGTGACGACCAAGACCAGAGTGTAAGTCGCTAGCCCAGCCTCTGGCCCCACCTGCCCAGTGGAAGGGACTCAGATGGTATCACCAGGTTCCCATTTCCCACAGTTAATGAATATGAGACAAGGATTCTCAGACTCTTTGAATAAGGAGTCCCAAACTATAATGAGTTTTATTATAGCTTCATGCATAGGGGGAGAAGAAGGAAGTGCCACTGATCTTGTTTTGTTTGTTTTGGGTACCCCCAAAGGCAGAGCCTGAGGCAGGGACCTTTGTGAAGGTAGTTTGAGAGGATATTCCAGGAAGCTCAGTGAGGAGGTGGGGAAGGTGTGATAGGTAGTGGAAGAAAGCTGAAGTAGGGTATTAATGAACAGGTTAATACTGGGGGATGCAGGAGCTCAGTCCTAGCATCAGGGCCAGCCCACTGGAGGGAGGCTGGGGTGGTTCACTCACCAGCTCCCATCTCCTATGGGCCAGTGGAAGCTCCAAGGCCATTAATTCCCCTGCACTTCCGGATTGTGCCAGTTAGCCCGGGAGAAAGCCCTCGGGCAGAGAGGAGGGGAGACACTGGCACTTGAAGTGGGAAGCTGAACATAGACTGCCATGCCTCCATGGAACTCAGGTAGTCTGGGCACTGAGGGCATCTTCTTCCAGACTCTTCAGGCTTGCAAAGAATCCATACGTGTATTTATAGCTTTTAGGAGTACAGAAACATCCATTAAAGTGTTTTTGCTACCAAGTACAGCAACCAGAATTACAGATTTTTAAAAAGAGGTTGGGAAGCAGATATGGCTCAAGGGGTTGAGTGCCTGCTTTCCACACAGGAGGTCCCAGGTTCAGTTCCCAATGCTCCCTAAATACAAAACAAAACAAAACAAAACAAAAAAAACAGGCAAACAAATGAAAAAAACAACTCAGGAGAGTCGATGTGGCTCAGTGTTTGAGTGCCAGCTTCCCACATACGAGGTCCTGGATTCAATGACCAGCCCTTGGTACCACAGAAAAAAAAAAAAAAGGTTAAGTTTACTTTCACAGGACAAAATAATGAGTGCTACAGTTTGGTTGTCTCAAATGACTCCACACAAATAACACTTGTAACAACTTTGAAATAACTGAAAACAGAATAGGACGATACCAGATAATTTCACCCACGTTTCCATGCTGGGCAGGAGAACGAGTTTCATACTCCTGTGAATGTTCTCATCTCAATACCTTATCAGATCAGATTCTATGAACATGTTTTTAGGACACAACATGGTGTCTCCCCCTCTGCAGCTGCATGGGAAAAAGTGGATGTCTCTACATTCTTAGCTTTCTGAGATTCCTTTTCGCCAGCCTTATTCTCAAGGGAAAGCGCTAGAATTCCATTTCCATTGAGAGAAAAGAGCAGCTTGGGAAAGCTCCAAAATTGCACCATGGAATGGAAAGAAGAGAACCGCTAACCAATGGAATATGGGACATGAGATATACTTCTACACCCTCTCCACTCAGTCTTTGGTCCCAGGACTAGCAGAATCGGCATCACCTGGGAGCTGGTTAGAAATGCAGAACCTCAGGCCCCACCCCAGACCTGCTGAATCAGAATCTGCATTTTAACCAGGAGACTTGAAGGCATATTACAGTTTGAGAAGCACAGCTCTAGTGCCATCAGATTTTGCATTCTAAGAAAATTAATTTGATCATGTTATTCTCTAGTTTAGAACCATTCAGTAGCTCAGCACTACCTAATTCATTGGCTCCCCTAGGTTGGCGTACAGCCTGGGGCCTTGCTGGCTAAAGGAGAACCACCTGGGGAACTTTTCAAACTACAGCTTCCAGGGCCGCCCCATCTGCCTGAGCTGGGACCTCTGGGGGAGGCATCTAGGAGCCTGCATTTTTAACCAGATCCCCTGGCGGTTCTGTGCAGTTAGAAAAACTGGCCTTCTGCTCTTCTGACTGAGCAGGCACCCACCCTGAGCTCCCTCTTCTAAAGGGCTCACCACCCTCTCGGCACTCATGGGCCTCCTGCTGTTTCTAGCTGAATTGCAAGGCTCTGGAGGGAAGGGGTCAAATAAGATCCACTGTTATAATCATAATCAGTGTTCATGCAGCCCCTGGCACAAGCAGGTGCTCTGCTAGGACCTGAAATACATTACTGCTTACCCTCCCAGGAACCCTCTTACACTAACCCCCATTTACCGTGGAAAGAGTGAGGCTCATTGACTTGCCTGGGGTCACATAGCTGGCGTGGGACAGAGTCAGGCTCCGTACCCAGATCTTCCTGATGTCCTTAAATGTTCTTGCTCTCCATTCCCAGCGCCTTGCCCTGTGCTGAGCATGTGGTGGATTATTGGTCAATCGACTTGCTCACGTTTGGTTGGAGAAAAGAGGCTTTCTTCTCTTCCAGAGCATGCCTGCCCCTAAACCACCCCATGCTGTGTTTCTCCTCTTCAGCACTTTCGCCCTCCCTGGTGATTAACTGGTTACAATAAATAGCACAAAAATAGAAAAGGGGAGAAAAAGCATATGCAAAAATTCCATTGAAATTAGGGCTGTGAAAAGAAACTCAAGAAAGCCAAGGAGAGCTCCGGGCGGGGAGCTGGGCAGTGCCTGCTGCATCTTAAGGGCAGGAATCAGTTGTGTTTGCTTGGGGATGGGGGGGAGGGGGGAAGGCTAGCTTGAAACAGGATTATTCAGGAGGGTAGGCACACACCATTGAACAGGTGCTGATAAATTGGGTCACTGACGTTAATTTGCCAGTTGTTGCCTGCATTTTCAACTCCAGAGCCTCTGCTGAATCCTTCTGATCCCACCACTCTGCAGCAGGGAAAGTATGCAGTGTGATCCAGACGAGGTGTGAAAGCGGCACCCGGGGGGAGGGAAGCCAGGAAGGCCGGATGCTCCGGTCTCTCTCGACATCTCCCCCAGCGCAGAGGAGGGGAACACGTCTGCGGTGGCCCCTCTGGCAACCTCACACACAACAGGGTCTGAGAAGACCTAGGAGTGAGGGCAGGAGGAGGCTGGGTCTTAATGGAAACGGCAGGCGCTGCTGCTAATGGAATGGGGCAAATTAAAGAGCCTGCTTTCCAAGTGTCCCACAGGCGCCCCCTACCCTGCTCCACTGAGCTGGTCTTCCTTTGGACAGGGCCAGCTCAGGCAGAGGGTTTGGGGTGAAAATGAGAGGAAGGAGCCTTGTGATCCTCAGGCCTCATCCCCCTTAGAAATCAGATTCAGTTTTCAAATGACACCATGTTCCATTCCTAACTTTCCCGCAAGCCCTAGTTCCACGTGGCTCTTCGGTGCTGCAGGAGGCAGATAAAGGTGATTCATTTCATTAAGTTTGAGGACACTGAGGAGGCATGGACTTGCCCTGCTTAGAAACCAACCTTGAACCCAGAACCCGCCCCTCTGGCACGTGGGTCCACTCCTGTGGCCTCGGGATCACCGGCCTGATGGTGAGGGCCCGGCTCGGGGATGGGAGGGAAGGCAGGGGGAGACCCTGGCGCTCGGCCCCTGTAACCAGCCCGTCTGCCTGCCCACAGGTCGTTGAGGACTGGAAGTACGTGGCCATGGTGGTGGACCGGCTGTTCCTGTGGGTGTTCGTGTGCGTGTGCGTGCTGGGCACCGTGGGGCTCTTCCTCCCGCCCCTCTTCCAGACCCACTCACCTCCCGCGGGGCCGTAGCTGCTTGGTGTGTCCTGGGCCTGGCTGGGTTGCTGGGTGAGATGGGAGCACGTGTGCGGGCCGTTGGCTGCCTCCTTCTGGGCCACGGGTGACAAGGGCCCAAATAAACTTGTGGCCACCCTCATCAAACTGGGCACATTGTGGGAGGGGTTTAACCCCAGATCCTGCACCGGGGCATAATCGCAGCCCCTCCTGTGTGCTGGGCATCTTGCCTGCATCCCACCCACCTCCCCACCCCCACTCCTCACCATTTCGCGTTCACTGGCTTCACTGACCTTCTTTCAGTCCCTCAGACATTTCAAGCGCCTCCCCAGCTCAGAGCCTTTGCATTTGCGATAGCTTCTATCCAGAGTGCTCTTCCCCCAGTGCTTCCCCCGGCTGCATCATTCAGGGCTCTGCTCGAATGTCACCTCCTCCCAGAGGCCTTCCCTAACCACCACACCTGCAGCTCGCAGTGGTGACATGTTGCTCATCACATCGCACCTACCAGAGTGTGAGCTCCAGAAGAGCAGGCAACTGGTCCATCATGTTCCCTGCGGTATTCCTAGAGCCCTGGACAGAGCTCAGACACAGTAGGTGCTCAATAAATGTTTGTTGAATGAATGAATAAAAGGCTCCTACTCATCCTTCAAGCTCAGATGCCCCCTCCTCTGAGTAGCCACCCTGGGTCCCCCACCTGAAAGGAACGGCCCCCTCCTCTGTGATCCCACAGCCCCAGCCACTTCCTGCTTTTCTATCACACCTGAGTTCGGGTCTGTCTCCCTTACAGATGCTCCAATTGGTTTCTTAGCCTTCCTCTTCTTCCGACATATTAACTAGCCACAGTGCCTGGCCAGGAGACATGGAGGACTTTTAAAAATTTCTAATCTTTAAATTATACAATAAAATTGACTTTCTTGTGAAGTACAGTTCTATGAATTTTAACACATATATAGATTAGTGTAACGAACATCACAGTGAGGTACAAGAGAGATCTATCACTTAGAAAAATTCCCTCCTGCGATTCCTTTATCCCTAACCCTTGGCAACCACCTATCTTTCCTCCATTTGTCCTTTCCAAGAATGCCTTTCAAATGGAATCAGACAATACATAACCTTTGGAGACTGGCTTCTTTCATCCAGCATAATGCCTTTGAGATTCATCCAGGTTGTTGAGGATACCAATAATCTGTTCCTTTGTTTTGCTGAGCAGTATTCTCTTGTATGGATGTTGAAGAATATGTGGGTTGTTTTCTAGTTAGGGGCAATTATGAATAAAGCTGCTATAAATATTCGCTATAGGTTTTTGTGTGAACAAAGTTTTCATTTATCTGGATAAATACTCAGGAATGTGATTGCTGGGTCATGTGGTAAGTGTATTCTTAACTATATAAGAAACTGCCAAACTATTTTCTAGAGTGGCTCTACCATTTTGCATTCTCACCAGCAATGTATGAGAGATCCAATTGCTCTGCATCCTCTCCTGCACTTGGTATTGACAGTATTTTTTGTTTTAGCCCTCCTGGTGGATTTGAAGTGATCATCTCATCCTGGTTTTAAGTTGCATTTCCCTAATGGCTAGTGACACTAGACATCTTCTCATTTGCCTTCAGTATATCCTTTGGTGGAGTAACTCTTTTGCTCACCTAAAATTTGTATTATTTTCTTACTAACATTTTTAAAACAACTTTCTTGAGGTACAATTTACATACCATAAAAGTCACCCATTTTAAGTATACAATGAGTTTTAGTAAGTTTATTTCCATAATCCAGTTTAAGAACATTTTCATCCCCTCAACAAGACCCTTTATACCTGTTTATCCTTACTGTTGAGTTTCCCCACCCACACACACAGATGTCTCCCTCCTCAGTCCACTCTTGTTTCTGCTAGTTGTCTGCTCGTTGTCTCTGCTCCTTGCATCTTCTTTAGGAGGCACCAGGAACCACATCTGGGACCTACCATGTGGGAGGTGGGTGCCCAACTGCTTGAGCCACATCTGCTCCCACTGTTGAGTTTTGAAAGTTCTGTGTTGAATGTGTGATTTGCAATTATTTTCTTTAAGCCAGGAGAATGAGAATGCTTTAAATGGGGGCCTAAGAGGTGGGCCCCTGTCTTAGTGTGCCACAAGGATTAAAGACTAAAAAAACAACCAAATTCCATTATCACACCTAAAAATATATATATAACATTTAATAGCGTCAAATACTTGAGGCCTTGTTTGGAGGATGCGTTGGAACCTCCTGGGCGGACGGGTTGGCTTATGGCTGCTGTTTAGTTTAGTGATCCCTAAGTCCCCGCGCGACCCGCACACGTCCCAGGAGCCAGGGCCAGAGATTCGGCCCCTAATCTTTCCCGTGGCTCCTGACAGTTCCGCTGGCATCTGGTCCGGCGCCAAGCCGTCCGTGGGGCTTTACAGAGGCCAGAGAGGGAAGAGACCATGCAGCACGGGGGTGTGCCCCCTCCCTTTGGTGCCACTGCGCCTCCCTCTTCCACTCTGGCCCCGCCCGAGACGCAGGAAACTCCATCCAGGGTTCGCCTGGTCCTGGTGCGTGATCCTCCCGCCTAGCCCGAGTGCTCACTGGCCGCCGCGAGGTGGGCGGGGCCCCCACAGCGGCGGGCGGAGCCCGAGGAGCGGGGATCGCGGTGAAGCCGGGTGGAGCCACAGTCGATCGCGCACCGAGCCCCGCGCGTCCCTGTCTCCCGCATTGCTCCTCGTTGGTGGTCTGAGCTGGGAGCGAGTCGGGGTGAGGCTGCCTCCCCGACGGCCGCTCCCGTCTTTTCGGGTTCGACCGGCCCGCGGCCGCCAAGAACTCCGACCTGCGGAGCTGCCCACGTCGCCCGCCCCGTCCGCGCGGGGTCTCCGACCAGCCAGGCGGACGAGTCATGGACGCCCGCCGGCGCCGAGCCTGCGCGCCGGGGCTTCCACTGCTGCTACTGCTGCCGCTGCTGCCAGGTGCGGGCGCCTGGGCGCGGGGATGAGGGGGGTCGGAGGGACGGGCGCCCGAAGAGGGGGCGCGGAGTCCGAAGGGGTCGGGGGCTGGGAGCGGAACGTAAGGAAGCGGAGAGACTGGGCGCTGGGGAGGGCGGGCCTGGGGGCCCTGTTCCCCGGGACTCGGACCCCGCATGGATGCGGCCCGACCCAGCGGCGCATTGGATAGGGGATGCCTTTTTCCCTTATGGCTCACCATTCCCGAGTGTCATTAGGGCGCTTCCAGGAAGGCACTGGGAGGGCTCGGGATTATCGGGCATTTTCGGCTCGGGAGCCAGAGCTACAGGTTGGAGTTCCGATCCTGCCAGTCGCCCTGCTCTGAGCACTAGTTGCCGGACCGGCGCGCCGAGGCCTCCTGTTACCCTGCTTGCATCCCGTCCAATCTCCTCGTTCTACATATAGGTGGGGAAACTGAGGCCAGAGAGGGCTAAAGCCGAGGCCCTGTCTTCCGCTCTCCGCGCTCCCGGCCCCTGTGGAGCGCACCTCCCCGCTTCCCAACCAGTCCCTAGGTTAGCCTGTTAAGTCCCTGGAGGAGAACTCGCCCCCCCGGCCGGCCTCCAGAAGGCTTTCCTGTGGCTGAGCGGATAGCAAAAGGCGGGTGCTTGGCAGAGCTGCAAGGGGTTGCCTGTGGGCACAAGGCAGGCTGATGTGTTGGGGGAACACTGTGGCTGTGCTCACAGGGCATTGTGTTTCTGCCCCTCCTGCTGAGGCCCTCACTACTCAGAGCTCCTGCACTTCCCACGGAGCACCTGCCTTCCCACGGAGCACCTCCTTAAGTTCTGGGGACAAAAGGGGCAGCCAGGATGGCATTTCAAGTCCTGGAGAAGTTGAGTCAGATTCCCCAAGGGTTCCTCTCATCCCCTCCCCCAGTTACCCCCAGATCTGTAAGTGGGATGCAGCAGACAGCTGACCCAAGTTGCCTAAAGTGTGCTGGGGTGTGGACAAAAGGTTTCCAGACAGACAAGGATCTTCCATCAGGATGTGAAGGCAACATCAGCTGTGGGTCACACTGAGATTATAGGAGCCATGCGGGAGCCTCACTTGTAAAGGGCTGGTGGCCACATCCGTACAGGGTCTTAGGTGGGGTGAAGGGGAACCCAAGACCTGGGCTGCAGTCTCTCCCCTGGGCCCTAGGTGGTCCTTTCCCTGGGAGTAGACTAATCTCTCCATCCTGGAGGCAGTGACAGCTAGACCTAGGCACACTGCATGTGTATCACACCCCTGCCCTGTGGTAACAGTGAGGGTAAGGATAGCTCGTAGTGCTTGAGCTCTTTCCACATGCCCGGCACTTCACGCATAACAACCACAGGAAGTGCATACATTTATAATCTTTATTTTTACAGATAAAGAAACTGAGGTTCAGACAGGTTAAGCCACTTACCTAAGCTCACAGAGCTCACATGTGGTTTGTCAGAATTTGAACCAGGTCTTTCCACCTTCAGAAACCACTGTGCCTCCCATGTGTGTGACCTGGTGGAATCCCTGTCTCTGTTGGGCCTCAGTTTCCTCAACTGTAACTCAAGGAGGCCTGAAAATCTGGAGTTCCAGAGAGTAACCCCAGTGGTTGGAGGGGAGGCTAT
Source organism: Cabassous unicinctus (assembly GCA_029593785.1). Classification (NCBI taxonomy): domain Eukaryota; kingdom Metazoa; phylum Chordata; class Mammalia; order Cingulata; family Chlamyphoridae; genus Cabassous; species Cabassous unicinctus. The sequence continues at coordinate 14,680 of JAQZBX010012619.1, read as the reverse complement.
TGGGGGGTGGATATCCCTAGTGGGGGAAGGGGGACAAGGGACAATTGCCACAGGGTCTGACAGGGCTATTTCCCTTAGTGGCCAGTGCCTCTGAGGCCGAGCACCGTCTGTTTGAGAGGCTGTTCGAGGACTACAACGAGATAATCCGACCTGTGGCCAACGTGTCCGACCCAGTCATCATCCAGTTTGAGGTGTCCATGTCCCAGCTGGTGAAGGTGGTGAGTGCCAGGGCCACAATACAGGGCCATGGGGCACAGGGCTCCTGGAAGAGGCTTTCCTGGAACGAGCCTTGTTTTTGTGATGTACCGGTCTGCTTTAATCTCTCTTTCTAGGATGAAGTAAACCAGATCATGGAGACCAACCTGTGGCTGAAGCAAGTAAGGATCAGGCCCTGTGCCCTGCTGTCCCCTGGTGGTGTCCACTATGAACCACGAAGGGCCGGGTACAACCACCCACCCGGCTCCACTCCTGTGGCTACAGAGTGGGGGCCACTGACTGGGTTGATATATCTCTTCCGGGGCTTGGGGTCAAATGCACTGCATTACAGTCCCCCTGAATGGCCCTCAAGTCATAGATGGACAGATTGCAGCCTGGAACGAGAGACTTCTGCAATCACACAACAAAATATGGCAGACCTGGGACCTAGTCTGGCCCCGACTCTAGGGCAGTGCCTGAGACCACATCCTTCCCTTCCTTTTGCCGAAAACTCCTCTTTAAGCCAGAATTAGATGTTGCTAATGATGCTGGGGTCGGAGTGGAGGCTCTGGATTTTCTGGTTAGATTGAGACAAAAGAAATCAGCTTCCACATGGCCTCCCCAGGGAAGCTTTGTCCAGTCATGCTGAGTTAATGACCCAATTTTACCGAGTGTTCAGCTCACGCAATCTTCCTCCCTGGGAGGCTGGAAGGCCAGAGGGGCATGTTGCGCCCCCACCCCCAGCTCTCAATGACGTGGGTTCCCTGTTTGGCTGCAGCCTAACCTCTCCCTCCTCAGGGGCCCAGGGCTCAGACTTCCGAGCCTCTGCTCCCAAACACTTCCTGGGTCCCCACGGGATCATGACTCCTTCCCCCAAAACCCTGCAGAAGCCAAACTTGCTTAACTGGAGATGGAAGAGGGTTCTGCGTGTGATTGAATAGCACCCTCTTGTTGGGACTTGGTGGGGAGCGTGCCTGAAAAAGCCCCTGGAGAGCCATTTCAGGAGGTGGAAACAGCAGGAGCTAAGGCATGGAGACTAGACCCTGGTGCTAGAAGTGCCCTGAGAAAGCTCTAATAGTCCTTTCTCTGATGAGGGGTAGACTTGCCCACCATCAAGGAGGCAGTGGCTCCCCTAGAGCCAGGTGGCAGCCTGCAGCCTCTTAGCCCAGTGCTCTCTCCCTAGCTGCACCCTTGTTAAAAATTGGGCCAGTGAGGTCTGTGGCACTGAGCACCCAGTGACACGCAGCAGGGGTGGTGCGTGACTGAGATGGGTCGTGTTGAGAGAAGTAAAGCCCTGCTGGTCCTTTTGCTGTCCCCTTCTCCCTCCCTGCCTCCTCCCCCAGACCTGGAATGACTACAAGCTGAAGTGGAACCCCTCCGACTATGACGGGGCAGAGTTCATGCGTGTCCCTGCGCAGAAGATCTGGAAGCCAGACATTGTGCTGTATAACAAGTAAGATCCTGGGGGGCCTGTGTCTTCTCGAGTCCATCAGCCTGTGCCCTGTGTCCTTGGTCCCCTGGCCTTTCTCTGGCCTTTTCCAAGAGGGCTTGATTGTTTTGTTCATTCAGCAGGTGTTTATAGAGTATTTACTAGGTATCAGGCACTGGAGATACAGCCCTTCCCTGCCGCCAGGAGTTTAACACAACAGGGAAATTGCATATCCAGACATACAAGCAGGAGGAAGGGCAAGGAAGGGAAAGGAAAGGACTAGTGGTGGGGAGAAGGTATATGCCCTGAGGCCCTCACTAGGACTTGACCATCCCTGTAAGTCAGGTCCCAGCTGGGCCCCGTGAGTTAGGGCCACAGGGAGGCATCACCCTTTTACTCACTAGGTGCATCAGCCCCTGCCTGCTGCCTGACCCTGTCCATGCTGGCAGGGTGAAGGGGGAGTTCAGTCCTGTCCTCAAAGGCCAGTGAGCCAAAGGCCGAGAGAGCCACAGTCGTGGCAGCATGCTGAGTGGCTTCACCGGGTACCATGTGTGGATGGAAGAGGACCATCCAGGAAAGCTTCAGGGAAGAAACACCATTTGAACTAGGTCTTGAAGTTAGTATAGGATCTGGAGGGGAGCAGAAGACAGGGCATGCCCAGAGTGGAGCCGGGAGGCAGGAGAGTTGTCACTGGCAACTAAAGCCACCAGGGACCAGCTCCTGGGGTCCTGAAATGCTGGAAAGGGCCTTAAATGCAGCATCAGTTACCGGCTCTGTGCAAGCAGTCGGGAGTGGGAGTAAATGGCTCCCTCCGCACCTTTTTTGAAAGAAGATGAGGGTGTTGGAGAAGGGCAGAACTGGACAAGCCTGAGGTGCTGGAGTCCCATGGTTCCCAGCCCAGCTGACCAACACAGTTACCAAGAAGCTTTTTAAAAATACAGGTGCCTGCATTTAAAATTTTTCTTCTTCATTCCTCACTCTATTTTATAAACTTAATAGATATATTTTCCAAAGATCTCTAGGCCTGTCCCCAGGTTCCTGCCCCACAGAAGCACTGCATTAGTGGGTGTGGGGGTGGTGGTGGCAGGAATGTGTGTTTCCACAGAGCAGTCCTAGAGACTGGGCCCAGCCTGCTTTGGGAATCACTGATCTCGTTTGTCCCCCACGTTTTCCAGCTGAGGGATGAAGCCAGAGTAGATAGGTGACGTCACTCAGCAGATGCATGGCAGAGCCAGGCCTGGGGTGCTCTCAGCATCCCCCTGTGGCTTTGGGGCCACTGTGAGCAGTGTATGAACATCAGAAGCTGATGATATATTCAGAGGGGCTCAGCCGGCACTCTCAGCCCCATGGCCTGCTTCTGTCCTCAAACCACTTTGGCGAACCTAAAGCCTGGAAAGAACCTGCCATCAGGCAGTTACCCTTCTACATGTGGATTTGCTCCAAACCTCCTCCCATCTGGACAAGGCTCTGAGCCTTGGGAAAAGGATCCATTGCCTCACTAGCAGGTGAAGCATGATTCCCAGGTGCAGAGCAAGGAGAGCTTTCTGGGCCCCAGAGTACCAGCCAGCCTGGATGGCTGCATTCAAGTTGTATTTGAGAAGAATGAGTTTAGGGCTGGAGAGGGAAGTGTGTTGCTCCACTAATCTGGGGAAGCTGCTTATAGGTGGGTCCCTCCCCTTGGACCACTCAGAGACCCCAGGACCCAGAACAGGGATCTTCCCAGCAGCCTCAGGAAGCTGCTCCTCCCTCTCCTCTCTCCTCAGAGGTCCTTCCTGCCAGTCTGATTCTGCCCATCGGGCACCTTCCAAACTTGTCTTTCCTAAGCCCACACAAAGTTGGCACTTTCTACATTTAAGCTCTTTTATTATGCAGATGTAAATTTTAATCAGTTTTTGCGGTATGTACTAGTTTGTTTCCCAGGGATTGAAGAATCTTATTTTTGCACCTGTTTTTTTTTAATCTCTAGATTTATAGTATTTTAATCATTAAACATTTTTCAGCCAAACACTTCAAATGGAATTAGTCTAATCTATTTTAATGAATAAAAGCATTCTGTGTTTAGGTTTTCTTATGCCATCTTAGTATAAACTAATATGTTTTACTATTAGTATTACTATTATTAGAAGTTTCCTTTTATCCCAGTTTTCTATATGTTTTTATCAAGAATGGGTGCTGGATTTTGTCAAATGCCTTTTCTGCATCCATTGAGATGATAATGAAGTTATTTTCCTTCATTCTGTTAATGCGGTGTGTTGGTTTTACTTTTAGCATTACATTTAGTATTGGGACTGGAGAAGCTGTGTTCTTTGCTGATTCCCACTTTCTGGTCACTGGCAAAAACAAAAGGGAGACTTTAACCACTCACTTCAAAAGCAGTCCATGTTTTACTTACTTTTTCCCAGGAAACAGCATTTATAAATTAAGTTTCTTTTATGCAATTTGTGTCTGTAGACCGGTCCATAGAGAACTGGGACACAAAATAAACTCAATTAGTTTGCAGAATTTTTTCCTTGCGCTGTTGAGCTGTCATAGAAATCTCATGATCCAAAGGAGCTGGGCAGGGTATAGAGAATTTCTGCTAAGCTAGAATTAAGAAAATGGGCAAAAATTTTTATCCTATATTTTGTTTTGTTTCCCTTTATTAGAGAACTTTTGGGTTTACAGAACAATTGCATATAAAATACAGTATTCCCATATACCACCCCACCCCAACACCTGGCATTGATGTGTAACATTTGTTACAATTGATGATAGCACTGATTTATAATTGTACTATTCATTAAAGTCCATGGTTTAACTCAGGGTTCATTGTTTGTGTAGTCAGTTCCATGGATTTTTTTTTTTTTAGTTTTATTCTGTTACCATATATACAATTTAACATTTCCCCCTTTTAATCGTATACATTTCAGTGCTGTTAATGCTACCATCACCACCATCTAGTGCCAAAACGTTTCCATCTTTCCAAATAGGAGCCCTACATTATAAGCCTTAACTTCCCATTCCCTATCCCTACCCCATCCCCTGGTAACCTATATTCTAGATTCTGACTCTGTGCATTTGCTTCTCAGTGATATCATACAAAATTTGTCCTTTTCTGTCTGGCTTATTTCACTCAACATGATATCTTCAAGGTTCATCCATGCTGTCACATGTATCAGGTCTTCATTCCTTTTTTATGGCTAAATAATATTCCATTGTGTATATATATGCCACATTTTATTTATTCATTCATTGGTTGATTGACACTTGGGTTGCTTCCGTCTTTTGGCAATTGTGAATAATGAATGCTTCTGTGAACTTCAGTGTGAATGCTGCTGTGAACTTTGGTATTTATCTATTTTTAGAGTCCCTGCTTTCAATTTTTTGGGGTATATACCTAGTAGTGTGATTGCTACATCATATGGTAGTTCTATACTTAGCATTCTGACTGCCAAACTGTCTTCAACAGTGGCTACACCATTTTACGTTGACACCAGCAAGGAATGACTGTTCCTATTTCTCTGCATCCTCTCCAACTCTTGTTTTTATTTTTTAATGATAGCCATTCTAATGAGTGTGACATGGTATCTCATTGTGATTTTTTATTTTAAGAGGTACCGGGGGATTGAACCCAGAATCTCATACATGGGAAGCAAGTGCTCAACTACTTGAGCTACATCCGATCCCTCATTGTGATTTGATTTGCATTTCCCTGAGGGTTAATGATGTTGAGCATCTTTTCTTGTGCTTTCAGGCCATTTGTATATCTTCTTTGGAGAAATGTCTATTCAAGTCTTTTGCCCAATTTTAATTGGGTTGTTTGTCTTTTTGTTAAATTGAAGGACTTTTTTGTACATACTGAATATTAATCCTTTATCAGATATGTGGTTTCCAAATATTTTCTCTCATTGTGGGTTGTCTTTTTATTTTTGTGATAAAGTCCTTTGAGGAACAAAAGTTTTTTTTTTTATTTTGATGAGGCCCCTTTATCTAGTTTTCCTTTTGTTGCTTATGCTTTGGGTGTAAAGTCAAAGAAACCATTGCTGAATACAAGGTCCTGAAGATGCTTTTCTACATTTTCCTCTGAGTTTTCTTCTTATATTAATTCTTTGATACATTTTGAGTTGATTTTTGTATATGGCATAAGGTAGGGGACCTCCTCCCCCCCCTCATCCTCCTCTTGCAAATGGAGATCCAGTTTTCCCAGCACCATTTGTTGAAAGACTATTCTTTCCCAGTTGAGGACTCTTTGCCACCTTGTCAAAAATCAGTTGGCCATTTGTGAGGGTTGATTTCTGAGATCTCAATTCTATTCCATTGGTCTAGATGTCTGTCCTTGTGCCAGTACCATGCTGTTTTGATTACTGTGGCTTGGTAATAAGTTTTTTTAAAATACAAAACATGTACAATTTAATAAATTAATTGTAAAATTAACAACTGTTTAGCGTAGTGTTTTTGTTTGATATTAACATCTTATAGTGTTAACATATATTTGTTTAATTTCAGAAAAACAGTCTCATATATGCAGTTTTACCCATATTCATACTTCACATGTGGTTTTATTATGCTTTACAGTTCCATGTTCCTTTTTTTAGCTTTCCTTTTAATAATATACATGACCTTAGACTTTCCCTTTAAACCCCTTTCATACCCACATGATAGTACTGCTAGTTATAGACATTATGTTGAGCTTTCACCTTTTCTATTCATTTCCAAAGATTAATGCACATCCTTTTTACCAGTTTTGCACAAGTTAACCCTCAGCTTTCCATTCTCTAACCTCATTCTATTTTCTGTTGACCTATATTCAAGTTATTGACTCCATGATATTACACAATATATTTAGTTCATAGTAGCACAATCATAGAGTGTTTGTCCTTTTGTATCTGGCTTGCTTCACTCAACATAATGTCCTCCAGGTTCATCCATGTTGTCATATGCTTTACGACTTCATTTCTTCTTACAGCTGCATAGTATTCCATTGTGTGTATACACCACAATTTGTTTATCCATTCATCAGTTGATGGACACCTGGGTTGTTTCCATCTTTTGGCAATCATGAATAACGCTGCTATGAACATCGGTGTGCAGATGTCTGTTCATGTCAATGCTCTCAGTTCTTCTGGATATATACCTAGTAGTGGTATTGCCGAGTCAATGGCAAGTCTATATTCAACTTCTTTAGGAACTGCCAAACAGTCTTCCACAGTGGCTGTACCATTCTACATTCCCACCAACAGTGAATAAGCGTTCCTATCTCTCCACATCCTCTCCAGCACTTGTAGTTCTCTGTCTTTTTAATAGTGGTCATTCTAATAGGTGTGAAATGAATTCTCATTGTAGTTTTGATGTGCATTTCCCTAATTGCTAGTGACATTGAACATTTTTTATGTGGTTTTTTTTTTGTTTGTTTTGTTTTGTTTTTGTCATTTGTATTTCTTCTTTAGACAAATGTCTATTCAAGTCTTTTGCCCATTGTTTAATCAGGTCATTTGTCTTTTTATTGTTGAGTTGTAGCATCTCCTTTTAGATCATAGATATTGAACCCTTATCAGATATGTGATTTCCAAATATTTTCTCCCATTGAGTCGGCTGCCTTTTCATCCTTTTGACAAAGTTCTTTGAGGTCCAAAAGTGTTTAACTTTGAGGAGGTCCCATTTATCTATTTTTTCTTTTGTTACTCGTGCTTTGGGCGTAAGGTCCAAGAAATCACCACCTACCACAAGGTCTTTAAGATGTTTCCCTACATTTTCTTTTAGTAGTTCTGTGGTCCTGGCTTTTATATTTAGGTCTTTGATCCATTTCGAGTTGATTCTTGTTTAGGGAGTGAGATAGGGGTCCTCTTTGATTCTTTTTGTTATGGATATCCAGTTCTCCCAGCACCATTTATTGAAGAGACTGTTTTGTCCCATTACCATGGCTTTGGTAAGTTTGTCGAAAACTAATTGGCTATAGAGGTGAGGGTTTATTTCTGTATTCTCAATTCTATTCCACTGATCCATGAGTCTATCTTTATGCCAATACCATGCTGTTTTGATCACTGTAGCTTTGTAATATGTTTCAAGGTCAGGTAGTGAAATTCCTCCCATGTCACACTTCTTTTTTAGAATGCTTTTGGCTATTTGGGTGCACTATCCCTTCCAAACAAATTTGGTAATTGCTTTTTCTACTTCTGTAAAGTAGGCTGTCATTATCTTGATTGGTATTGCATTGAATCTATAAATTTATTTTGGGTAGGATTGACATCTTCACGATATTTATTCTTTCAATCCATGAACATGGAATGTCTTTCCATTTGTTTAGTTCTTTATTGATTTCTTTTAGCATTGTTTTGTAGTTTCCTGCATATAGGTCCTGTACTTCTTTGGTTAAATTAATTATTAGGTATTTGAGTCTTTTTGTTGCTATTGTAAATGGAATTTTCCCCCTGATTTCCTCCATGGATTGTTCAATACTAGTGTACAGAAACATTACTGATTTTTGGATATTGATCTTGAATCTTGCCACTTTGCTAAAGTCATTTATTAGCTCAAGTAGCTTTGTTGTATACATTTCAGAGTTTTCTAAATATAGGATCATATCATCTGCAAATAGTGAGGGTTTTACTTCTTTTTCTATTTGGGTGCCTTTTATTTTATTTTTTTCTTGTCTAATTGCTTTAGCTAGAACTTCTAGCATAATGTTGAATAACAGTGGTAATAGTGGGCATCCTTGTCTTGGTCCCAATCTTAGAGGAACGCTTTCAAACTTTCCCCATTGAGCAGGATGTTGGCTGTGGGTTTTTCATGTGTGTCTTTTACTATATTGAGGAATTTTCCTTCTATTCCTGTCTTTTGAAGTATTTTTATCAAACAAGGATGCTGGATTTTGTCGAATGCCTTTTCTGCATCAATTGAGATGATCATGTGGTTTTTTCCTTCAATTTGTTAATGTGTATTACATTGATTGATTTTCTTATGTTGAACCAACCTTGCATACCAGTAATAAATTCCACTTGGTCGTGATTTATTAATTTCACTTACAATTTCTTCTTTGACCTGATTATTTAGGAATGTGTTGTTCAGCCTCCACACATTTGCAAATTTATCCCTTTCCTGTATATTATTGAGACAGTGCTTTGTATAATTTCAGTCTTTTAAATTTATTGAGACCTGTCTTGTGACCCAACATATGGTCTAACCTGGAGAAGGATCCATGAGCACTTGAAAAGAATGTATACCTGCTGTTTTTGGGGTGTAATGCTCTTTAAATATCTGTTAGGTCCAGCTCATTTATCATATTATTCAAGCTCTCTGTTTCCTTATTTATCCTCTGTCCAGATGTTCTGTCCAATGCTGATAGTGGTATATTGAAGTCTCCAACTGTTACTGTAGAGATGTCTATTTTTCCCTTCAGTTTTGCCGCTGTGTGCCTCATGTATCTTGAAGCACCCAGATAAGGTGCGTAAATATTTATTATACTTGTTTCTTCTTGGTGAATTTCCCCTTTTACTAATATATAATGACCTTCTTAATCTCTTATAACAGTTTTGAATTTAAAGCCTATTTTGTCAGATATTAGATCACTACTCCAGATCTTTTTTGGTTACTATTTGTGTAGAATATCTTTTTCTACCCTTTCACTTTCAACTTGTGTCCTTATGTCTGAAGTGAGTCCCCCCACCATTTTTGGTACTTGTTACCACTCATATCTTCATACGTTGTATGAGTAAAAAACTAAATTTATCATTACTTTTCATGCATTTGCATTTTAGCACTTGTAGGAAGTAAGAAGTGGACTTATGTACCAAACAATACAATAACACTGGCATTTATAATTACCGAAATGGTTACCTTTACAATAGGTCTTTTTTTCTTTATACTGCATTGAACTAGGTATAGTGTCTTTTCCTTTCAGTCTGAAGAACTGCTGTTAGCATTGCTTGTAGGGCAGGTCTAGTGGTGAGGTACTCCCTCAGCTTTTGTTTATCTGAGACTATCTTGATCGCTCCCTCATTTTTGAAAGAGAGTGTTGCCAGATATAAAATTCTTCGCTGCCAGTTGTTTTCCTTTGGCACTTTAAGTATTTCAGCCCACTGCCTTCTTGCCTCCTTGATTTCTGATGAGAAAACGGCACTCAATCTTGTTGGGATTTCCTTGTACGTAACACATTACTTTTCTCTTGCAGCTTTTAGAACTCTCTCCTTGTCTTTTGTGTTTCATAGTATAAATCAGTATATGATCGGGTGTATTTTTCTTCATGTTTACCCTGTTTGGTGTTCTCTGAGCTTCTCGGCTGTGCATATTCATGTTTTTTTCTAAGTTTGGGAAGTTCTCTGTCATTATTTCTTTGAATATTCCTTCTGCCCCTTTCTCTCTTCTCCTTCTGGGACTCCCATAACGTGTATATTGGTGTGCTTGATGGTATCCCAGAAGTGTCTTAGGCTATTTCTGCTTTTAATATTTATTTTTCCTTTCTGTTCCTCAGCCTGACTCATTTCAAGTGTCTTGTCTTCAAGTTCACTGATTCTTTCTTTTGCCAGCTCCATTCTGCTCTTAAAACCCTGCTGGGCATTTTTCATTTCAGTAAATGTGATCTTCAACTCCAGTAGTTCTGTTTAGTTCCTTTTTAAAATTTCTGTCTCTTCACTTAGACTTTCATATTGTTTCACTGTTTATTTTCAGATCTGCTTGCTGAAGAGTCTGTGCAGAGTGGGGTCCTTTTTATTGAGGGGCAGATGTTTCTTGGTAATTTCTATATCTGGGACTCTCATGACATCAGAACTCTACTTTTTCTCCCCTCAGCTACCTCCCCCTCAACTCATCCTACTCAGGTCCCACACGAGTCCTGCTGGTGTTGGCAGTTTGACCCCATGCTCTTATGGTCTGAGGTTCATAGGACACCTATAATTTAACTCTGTTGACAAAATTGTCAGTAGGTTTTTTCTTTTGCTAGCCTACTTGCCCTATTTTTCTGAGGGAATTTAGAGAGATTAAAAAAAGCTGATGCCATCAAGATCTGTTTCATACCCCTCATTACCCCACACCCTAAGCTCTTACTCTTCCCTTGCATGAAAGCAATACTTTAGGTGATCATTTGCATTTGTCCTGCCCTTTTTTTTTTAATCAACTCACATGGTTCAGCAGCATATTGGCTGAGACCCTCTCTCTTGGGCCATTGTGTCTTGGGCTCCTCGTGGGGGTAAGATCTTCATTTATTTCTTGGTCATTCATTCAGTTAACAGATATTTACCAAGTTCCTACTAAGCAGCTCGTCTGTGCCAGATCAAGTCCCCAGCTGGGTCTTCATCTTCTCTGTCTCCCAGCAGCAGAAGAATGGCTGTTGGCATTGCCCCAGGCAGCAAACTAGCCGCCTAGTCTGGACAGCCACAGCCTGGGGGTCCCATGCGCAGTGGCACAGTGACCATGGTCCCCAGGTTTTGGCAGGTGAAGGCTCTGCCTCAGACTCTCTGCAAGATGTTGAGCAAGTCATTCCAGTCCTCGAACCCTGAGTTTCCTCTTCTATAAATTGAGGGGATTGCACTAGAGCAGGAGTTGGCAAACTTTTTCAGTAAAGGGCCAGATAATAAATATGTTAGGCTTTGTGGGCAGGCCATATGGCCCCTGTCACAACTACTTAGCTCTGCCATTGTAGCAGGAAAGAACCACAGACAATATATAAACTGTGTTCCAGTAAAACTTTTATAGAGAAACAGGCAGCCAAACCCCTGGACTAGACCTGAGCTCCGAAGGTCCTTCCTGCTCTGACATTTTGTTGACCCAGGATACCATAAGGAAAGTTGTTCAGGAGGCCTCCATCCTCCCAAGGGTCTTTTCAAACTTCTGCTAAACCCAGCCCTCACTGGGGCTCCTTGGGGGCTGAACACAAGTCGAGTCCACTTGGGGCTGTGTGGATGCCTTCCCTCTCCTCTCTCTCCTCAATCTCTCCCTTTTGCCTCAAGCCAGGAGCCAAGGATAATCTCATGGGGAATTGAGGACGCAGTTGGAGTGTAGTAGGGGCTACGAATTTTATAAACCCAGCAAGATGCTCTTGGGGCAAACTAGCCAACCTGGGTGAAGGTGGGTAGCGGTTTTGGCAGCAGGTCTTCATGTAAAGATTGTCCTGCTCAACAGAAGCAAATGAGAGTGGTGAGGGCTGTGGACCGATGAAGAAGGAAACATTCCCGTTCTGTATTCCCACATTCTTATCCAGTAACAATAGCAAAACAAAGGGATCCCTCAGTGTTTAGGTTTTGTAATTGCTCTTCATCTTTTCTGTTGCAAAGCCAAAGGGTATGTTGGTGGTTCTTTTTGAAGGGCATGAGTACCTTCAAATGCAGATCTCCAAGAAATCCAATAAGGCTGATCTGAATGAATGTCGAGAGCCTTCCCCAGGCAGGGGTATTGTTGTGAGGACTGGCCAGCCTTACTCCCAGATGACCTCATCTGGCTGCTGCAGAAGGAATGCTGCATGCAAGACTTGACAGGGTATTGAATTTATCATCCGCAGATCATCGGTTAAACAGACCAGCTTATAAATAACAAGATGATTCTAAGTAAGATGTGTACCTCTGTATGAAAAGAACGGGAGGGATAAAAAAAACATGAGAAGAAAAAGGCAAAGATAGGGAAACTGAAGGTGAAGGAACCTGTTATGCTGATTTTCAAAGACAAGGAATCAGAAAACAAGATTATTCATTCCAAGATAGTACTAGAAGGAGCTGGGAATGTGGCAAATGACAGAATCAGGATCAAGAGGTAGGGGTTGGTAATAAACCCACTAACGAGATTCATTTCATGGAGTGGCTCCCATGGGTGGTCTCTGTGTCCCTTCTAGCTCCATGGCCTGGTCTCACACACACATGCACTGGGCACCCCGTGGGGACTGAATGAGGAGATACGAACAAGGTCCAAGCCACAGGGACAGCAGGAGGCAAATATCCCCAAAGGTCACCCAACTCCAGGATGGTGACTTATGTCTCATGGAAAGAAAACTAAGTTGCCATTTCTTTAAGGGGGAAAATCCCATTCTGGTGCATGGAAATATCTCAATAAATATCAGGTTGGGAGTTGTACTATTGAGGAATGAACCAGTGATGTGCCCCAGAGGGGTGGTGAGTGTGTCACATTGTTGAAGAGAGGGTTCTTGCCTCAACTTTTCTAGCACATCAGCTTGTTCTCCTCTCTGGGCCTCAGTATCCCCGTTGGTAAAATGGGGTAGTGAGCTAGATGACTTTGGCTCTCATAGTCTGTAGTTTTATGCCTACAGAGTTTATTATTGTTGACTTGATGGCGGTGTGAGAAGCTGGACTGACTGAGCATGATTTGCATGGCACCCTGTTTGTCTTTGCAGTGCTGTTGGGGATTTCCAGGTGGACGACAAGACCAAAGCCTTACTCAAGTACACAGGGGAAGTGACTTGGATACCTCCAGCCATCTTTAAGAGCTCATGCAAAATCGATGTGACCTACTTCCCATTTGATTACCAAAACTGCACCATGAAGTTCGGTTCCTGGTCCTACGACAAGGCGAAAATCGACCTGGTTCTGATCGGCAATTCTATGAACCTCAAGGACTACTGGGAGAGTGGTGAGTGGGCCATCATCAAAGCCCCAGGCTACAAACATGACATCAAGTACAACTGCTGCGAGGAAATCTACCCAGATATCACATACTCGCTGTACATCCGGCGCCTGCCCTTGTTCTACACCATCAACCTCATCATCCCCTGCCTGCTCATCTCCTTCCTGACGGTGCTTGTCTTCTACCTGCCCTCTGACTGTGGCGAGAAAGTGACGCTCTGCATCTCGGTCCTCCTTTCTTTGACCGTGTTTCTCCTGGTGATCACCGAGACAATCCCATCCACTTCTCTGGTAATTCCCCTGATTGGTGAGTACCTTCTGTTCACCATGATTTTTGTAACCTTGTCCATCGTCATCACGGTCTTTGTGCTCAATGTGCACTACAGAACCCCAACGACACACACCATGCCCATGTGGGTGAAGACCATATTCTTGAACTTGCTTCCCAGGATAATGTTCATGATCAGACCAGTGAGCAATGAAGGAAACACTCCTAAGCCAAGGCCCTTCTATAGTGCTGAGCTCTCCAATCTGAATTGTTTCAGCCGTGCAGAGGCCAAAGGCTGCAAGGAAGGCTATCCCTGCCAGGATGGGATGTGTGGCTACTGCCACCACCGCAGGATAAAGATCTCAAATTTCAGTGCCAACCTTACGAGAAGCTCCAGTTCTGAATCTGTCGATGCTATGCTGTCCCTGTCTGCTCTGTCGCCAGAAATCAAAGAAGCTATTGAAAGTGTCAAGTATATTGCTGAAAATTTGAAAGCACAAAATGAAGCCAAAGAGGTAAGAACATATTTATTATGACATCAGTCATTCATTCACTCAAAAAACATTTATTGGTTCCTTGTGGGGCAAGGTGTAGCATGGGGGTTAAAAAATTAGGCTCAAGTCAGGAGCCTGTGTTTGGACCAACTCGTCCACTTACAAGCCACCTGTCCTTGGATATGTTACCTCACCTCACCTCCCTGAGCCTTTTCTCATCTGTAAAATGGGATGACAAAGCCTGTGAGTATATGGTACCCTGAAATTAATCACTGGGCTGTCAGAAGTTTGGACCACTGGAACACCTGATGCCAAGAGAGAGTGGATTAGGAGATAGGCTGGAAAAGGGTATGAGGTGAGATTATCTCCAAACAGTATTCATCAGCTTAGCTTATGTTTTTATTTTTGCTTTCTAATTGTGTTTATTTTTCCATTGAGGTATAATTTACATGGAGTAAAGCACACACATCTTGGGTATACAGCTCAATGAATTTTTACATACGTACACCGCCATGTAACCATCATCCAGGTAGAGATCTAGAACATTTCCAGTGCCCCAGAAACTTCCCTTTATGCACTTTTCCAGCCAGTATCTCCCTCCCCACTCTGTGACCACCATTCTGACTTCTTTCACATTGATTAGTCTTGCCTCTTCTTGGTCTTCCTGTAAATGGAATCTCATGGTGTAAACTCTTTCGTGTCTGACTTCTTTCATTCAGCATCTTGTTTTTTAGATTTATCCTTGTTGTTTCTT
>JAQZBX010012618.1:0-40974 GCA_029593785.1 Cabassous unicinctus | reverse complement strand
TGGCAAAGGAGAAAGTTGGGAGAAGCTTCACTGGTCCTTGGGGGCAATGAGGGCAGCTTGAGCCTCCACAGCTTATAGCACCAACTACATCCTTGGCTCCTACTACACAACCAGGAAAGGAGAAAGGTCAGGAAGTCCTAAACTAAAGAGAAAAACTGCACCCAGAATAAATACTCTAGTAAGCCAGATGCCAAGACATCAACAAAAAATTGCAATCCACACCAAGAAACACGAAGATATGGCCCAGTTAAAGGAGCAATATAAGCCTCCAGATGCCATAAAGGAGTTGAGACAACTAATCATAGATGTTCCAACAAATCTCCTTAATAAATTCAATGTGATGGCTAAAGAAATTAAGGACATTAAGAAGACATTGGATGAGCACAAAGAAGAATTTGAAAGCACATATAGAAAAATAGCAGCTCTTATGAGAATGAAAGGTACAATAAATTAAATTAAAGATACACTGGAATCATATAATACCAGATTTAAGGAAGCAGAAGAAAGGATTGATGAGCTTGAAGAAATGGCCTCTGAAAGTGAACATACAAAACAACAGATGAAGAAAAGATTGGAAAAACTTGAACTAGGTCTCAGGGAACTAAACGACAGCAAGATATGTACAAACATATGTGCCATGGGTGTCCCAGAAAGAGAAGAGAAGGGAAAGGGGGCAGAAGGAATATTTGAAGAAATAATGGTAGAAAATTTCCCAACCCTATTGATGGACATAGATATCCATGTCCAAGAAGCATGATGTACTCCCATCTGAAAAAATCCAAATAGACCAACTCCAAAATACATACTAATCAGAATGTCAAATGCCAAAAACAAAGATAAATTCTGAGAGCATCAAGAGAAAAGCAATGCATAACATATAAGAGATACCCAATAAGATTTCTCACCAGAAACCATGGAGGCAAGAAGACAGTGGTATAATATATTTAAGATACTTCAAGAGAAAAACTTCTAGCCAAGAATCTTATATGCAGCAAGATTCTTTCAAAAATAAGGGCAAGTTTAGAATATTCACAGATAAACAGAAACTGAGAGGGTTTGTAACTAAGAGACTGATTTGCAGGAAATACTAAAGGATGTGCTACAGTCTGAAAAGAAAAGACAGGAGAGAGAGGCCTGAGAGTCTAGAAATGAAGATTATATCAATAAAAGTAACTAAAAATGTCAAAAGAGTGGTGAAAATAAAATATGACACGTAAAACTCAAATATTCAGAAATTAACTTAAGCAACTATGTAAAGCAATTGTATTCAGAAAACTACAACTCATTGTTAAAAGAAATAAAAAAAGACCTAAATAATTGGAAGAACATTCCATGCTCACAGATTGGAAGACTAAGTAAGATATCAATTCTCCTCAAATTGGTGTACAGATTTAATGCAATCCTGTTAAAAATTCCACCAGCATTTTTAAAATAAATGTAAAACATGATTATCAAATTTATTTGGAAGGGTAAGGGGTCCTGAATAGCCAGAAACATCTTAAAAAGGAAAAGCAATGTTGGAGGACTCTCATTTCCGGACTTTAAGTCATATTACCTAGCTACAGTAGTAAAAACAGAATGGTACGGGCATAAAGACAGACACATAGACCAATGAAACCAAACTGATGGTTCAGAAACTGACCCTCACATCTATAGTCAAGTGATTTTTGATGAGCCTGTCAAACCCACCCAGCTGGGGGAAGAACAGTCCATTCAACAAATGGTGTTAAGAAAACTGGATATCCATAGTAAAAGAAGGGAAGAGGACCCCTATCTCACACCTTATACAAAAATTAACTCAAAATGAATCAAAAACTTAAATATGCAAGGAAGAACCATAAAGCTTCTAGAAGAAAATGTAGGAAAATATCTTCAAGACCTGGTGGTAGGTGGTGGATTCTTAAAGGAGATAAAAGGAGGACTGAGATGGACTACTGATGTTTAATGTATGAAGAAGCTTTAATTAGCTTTACTGTAAAAGTGTGGAAATGTACAGAGTTGATAACACTTTATAGTGAGTAACAGCTGGTTCATAAAGGGGATATGGTTGAAAATGGTAGTCTAGGGATGTAAATGCCAATTGACAGAAATCTAGAGAATAATGTAGGGACTGAATATTATAGTAAACTCAGAGGTGGATGAGAATAGTGGTTGATAGTACAAATGCAAGAGTGTACTTTTTGAGCTAGAATAGATGTACTTCACTATTGCAGGTGGTGGGAACATGGAGAAGCATGGGAAAAATATAACTGGAATGATCTATGGACTGTGGTTAATAGTAATATTGTAATATTCTTGCCTCTACGTCAAAGATATATTGTGTTGATAATGGGGGAGTATGGAAAATGTGTGCCAAATGTACGCTATGGACCTGGTAATAATCTGATGATATTATCTCATAATCTGTACCAAACGTTACACCACAGTGTGGTATGCTGATAGAGGGCTGTTGTTTGGGAATTCTGCACATGTGTATGAATGTTTTATAAGTTTGCAACTTCTGTCATAAAAATATATTTAAAAAATAATAGGTTGGGTTGGGGGGGAAATACACCACATGTAGGATAAGGACTATAATTAGTAGTAAGATTTTGACAATATTCTTTCATAATTTGTAAGAAATGCCTCAAGACAATGCAAGGTATTGGTGGAGGGCTGATGTATGGAACCCCTGAATGATGTTATGTATGTTTGCTTTGTACGTTCACAACTTTTATTACACATTTACTGTTTACGTTCATGTGTAAATGATGTAAAAATAATAATGATGGTGGGGTGGTTTGGATGAAAATACTTTGGTTTAGTGGTAATATTTTGAGGATGCTCTTTAATCATTAGTTAAAAATGTTTGACTGCAATGTCAGGTATTTGTGGTAGGGTGAGGTATGAGACCCCTGTATGATGTTATATGTGTTTATTTTGTAAGTTGACAACTAATGCTATACACTTATTGTTTATGCATGTTCATGTATGAGTGATATACTTCAATACTTCAATAAATTTTAAAAAATGAAAAATAAAGAAAATCAAAAGAGGAATTACAAAATGTATAATATGGAATGATAATTGAACACCATTTTTCCAAATATGAGGGGAAAAAAGCAATACTGAGAGGCAATTTGATAGCTTTAAATATATTTTATCAGGACTCAAATTGAAAATACAAAAAGGGTAAAATAATTACAGTATCAAAATTGAATACCTTGATGAAATAAATGTTTTTAAAATTAAAAGTTGTTTAAGAAGACACTAAAACACTCGTAAACTAGTAAATGTTAAATAAATTAAATTGCTAATCAAAATATTCACCTCTTCAAAAACCCCACTCCTCCATGCTTCTTTGAAACAATAATGAGCTTAGAGAAAAACTGGAAGTATCTTAAAGAAGTTCTGTTTTTTACCCTGAACTATTTGAAATAAAACTATTGACTTAAAGCCCCATCACTACTGTATATTTTAGTACTTTTTTGCCCAGCAAATGGGTGTCAATATAATTCTCAAATTCACAAAATAAACATTGGTGCATTATTACTGTATCTATTCAGTTACCTCCTGTTTTTCAAGAATTTTTTTTTTTTTTTAATAGCAAATAGAATGTGCTCAGAATTACACAGTGCTTTTAGATATAATTCTCTCTTTCATCTTCTTCGATTGGGAACACTTCCTCCATCTTTCCTTGTTTTACTTGTTTTCATGACCTTGACATTTTTGAAGACTACTATTATATAACAGTTCTCAGTGTGTACCTTGTGTGCCTGCACATTTTTCCAGTAGGGAAAGCCTTGGGGTATCTTTTCAAACATGAGTGTATAACAGTGTTTGAAGAAATAGATAGCTTCTCCCTGCTGAAGCAAGGCATGTACTTCCTTATTGCATGTTATAACAGATTTGAGAACCAGAGCTTAGGGGACTGTTCTAGTTTCCTAGGTTGTTCCAGCAAATACCATGAAATAGGGTGGCTTAAACAATGGGAATTTGTCAGCTTACAGTTTTGAGACCAGGAAAATTTCCAAACCAAGGCATTAGCAAGGCAATGCTTTCTTCCCAAAGACCAGCTGCCGATGAGCCTTGGCTCCTCTGCCACTTGGCAAGGCACATGGTGGTATCTTCTGGTCTCTTTCTTCTCTTCTGGGTTCCAGTTTAGCTTCTTGCTTCCTGTGGTTCTTGGATCTCTCTCTCTCTCTCTCTCTCTCTCTCTCTGTATTCATTCCATTTATAAAGGACTCCAGTAATAAGATTAAGACCCATCCTAAATGAGAAAGATCACACTTTAACTGAAGTAGCTTCATCAAAATATCCTATTTACAAAGGATTTACACCCACAAGAATGGATTAGATTTAAGAACATTTTTTCCTGGGGTACATACAGCTTCAAACAACCATAGGGACTAACTCAAATGTTGATACTATTATCAGCATTTCTTCCCATTATGCTAATGCATAATAACATGGTTTTTTTTTTTTTCTGACGCAAGAGTTGTGTGCCTTCTGCCAACATCAATAAAACTGCGGCAAGTTAACATTCTTGCTTGAAAGTTGAATAAAATCTCAGAACTCACAAGTTCTTGACCGTTAAAGACAAAATATTTTGTAGAATGTCCTTCAATTTTGTTTGTCAGATATTCTTTTATGATTTGATTTAGGATATCCCTTAATTTGTTTGTATGCCCTCCACCCCCCTCCCCAAGAAAAACTGCAGTAAATATTATGTGTTGTGCAAAACTTCTGAGACACTACTTTCATGATTAGGGACAAGTCAAATATCTTTTTCACTATCAGTGATGCCAATTAGTATAATAATAGCTATTCCAGGACAACATTTTAAAGAAAAAAAAAAAGATTTTAGGGAGGAAAGGATGTGTCTCAAGCAGTTGGGCATCCGCCTCCCACATGGGAGGTCCCAGGTACAGTTCCTGGTGCCACCTAAAGAAGAAGATCTGACTCAATGAGCTGATGCAATGAGCTGGTGCAACAAGCAAAGAGCAGATGTGGCTCAAGCAGTTGGGCATCCGCCTCCCACTTGGAAGGTCCCAGCTTCAGTTGTCAGTGCCTCCTAAAGAAGAAGAACAGAGACAATGAGCAGGCATAGTGAGCAAACAATGAGCAGATAGATGAGGGAGCCTTCTCAGCAGGGGGTGGGGGGAACCAACTAAAAAATAAAGAATAATTTCTTTGAAAAAAAAAGATATTAGGATTTGAAAGGAGGAGTTAAAATAGCCACAATTTGCAGATGATATGGCAATTGGCATAGAAATGCCAAAATATCAAACAATTATTAGAATAAATAGAAGTTTAACAAGGTTACCTTACAACTATCCATTTATAAAATAAGAGTATTTATCTACACCAATAGTAACAAATTAGAATATATAACCTTAATGAATAAGATTTTTACATTAGCAGAAAAAACTATAATGTTACTAACAATTAAATAAAGAAGACAAAGACCACTATGGAAAAAACCCCATAACTTTATTAAAGGAGCGTAATAAAGATCTGGAGGGATGTTTGATGGTTGGTTAGTAACATTAAGTTACTTAGTATTATTGAATGATCAACATTTGAAAATTAGATTACCAATTCAATGTAGTCCTATCAAAATTCAAGATGATTTTTTGAAGAAAATATAAAACTTTAATATTTTTTTCTTACTCATCACTAGCTATCCTTCATGTTCTTGTATATCTTATATATTGTAGATGACAGATCCTATATACAAAATATCCTGAAAAACCCACACAAAGCTCCTAGAGCTAATAAATGAATTCAACAAAGTGGTGTGGTATAAAATTAACACCCCCAAATCAGTAGTGTTTTGATATATATGCATTGAACATCAGAAGAAGAAATCAAGAAAAAAAATTCCATTCTCAATAACTAAAAGAAACAAATATCTCAGAATAAATCTAACCAAGGATATAAAGGACTTGTACACAGAAAACTACAACACAATGCTGAAAGAAATCAAAGAAGACCTAAATACATTGAAGGACATTCCATGTTCATTGGTTAGAAGACTAAGTATTGTTAAGATGTCAGTCCTACCCAAATCAATTTATAGATTCAACACAATCCCAATAAAAATTCCAACAACCTTCTTTATAGAAATGGAAAAGCCAACTATAAAATTTATATGGAAAGATAAGGGTCCCAGAATAGCTAAATCCATCTTAAAAAGGAAGAATGAATTTGGAGGACTCACACTTCCCAATCTTAAAACTTATTACAAAGCTACAGTAATCAAAGCAACATTTTATTGGCACGAGGACAGACATAAAGACCAATGGACTTGAGTTGAGAGCTCAGAAATCAACTATCACATTTATTGCCAACTGATTTATGACAAAGGAGCAAAAACCATTCCATTGGGAAAGAATAGTCACTTTAATAAATGGTGCTGGGAAAACTGGATCTCAATTTGGAAAAAAAAAATTAGAATCCTCATCTCACAACTTATGCCAAAATCAACTCAAAATTTATCAAAGACCTAAATATAAGAGCTAGAACTGTCAAACTTCTAGAAGAAAACTTAGGGAAGCATCTTTAGTACCTTGTTTTAGTAATGGTTTCTTAGACTTTACACTCAAAGCACAAGCAACAGAAGGAAAAATAGATAAATGGGACCTTATCAAAATTAAAAACTTTTATGCTTCAAAGGACTTTATCGTGAAAGTAAAATGACAACTTACACAATGGGAGAAATTGGAAACCACGTATCCGATAAAGGTCTAATATCCAGAATAAAGAAACCCTTCAACTTAACAACAAAAAGACAAACAACTCAATTAAAAATGGGCAGAATACTTGAATAGTCATGTTTCCAAAGAAGATATACAAATGGCCAGAAAGTATGTGAAATGAGGCTCAGCATCATTAGCCATCAGAGAAATGCAAATCAAAATCACAAAGAGATGCCATTTCACACCCATTAGAATGGCTGCTATTAAAAAACAACAACAAAATGGAAAATAACAAGTGCTGAAGAGGATGTGGAGAAATAGGAACACTCTTTCAATGTTGGTGGGATTGTAAAATGGTGCGTCCTCTGTGGAAGACAGTTTGGTGGTTCCTCAGGAAGCTAACTATAGAACTGCCATATGATCCATCAATCCCACTACTAGGAATATATTCAGAAGAATTGAAAGTAAAAACATGAACAGACATTTGCCCACCCATGTTCATAGTGGCATTATTCACAATTGCTAAAAGATGGAAACAACCTAAGTGTCCATCACCCAGTGAATGGATAAACAAAATGTGGTTTATACATACAATGGAATGCTATTACAGGTACAAGAAGAAATGAACTTGGGATGGATATGACAACATGGATGAACCTTGAGGATATTTCGTTGAGTGAAATAAGCTGGACAAGAAAGGATAAATATTGTATGGTATCACTAATATGAACTACGTATGATGAGTAAATTCATGGAGTTAAACTCTAGAATGTATGTTACAAGGAGATGGAATGTGGGTTGAGAAAGGAGAGCTGATGCTGAACATATGCAGAAAGTATAAAAAGGGGGATTGTAAATGTGGGGAAAGGGTTAAAGTTGATGTTAACACACTATAGAGAGCATAATCAACACTACTGATTTATAAATGGGATTGTGACTGAAAGGGATAGTCCAGGGAGGTTAATGTCAGTTGAAAGAAAGCTAGAGGATAATCTAAGGACTGTATAACTAGTGATTTTGGTGGTAGATGATGATTGTGGCTAATAGCACAAAAACAAGTATGTTCCTCTAATACAAGGTGTTATGAATATGGAGATAAATGGGAAAAATATAACTAATTAACATATAGACTATAGTGTGGAGTAATATTGTAATATTTTTACAGCAATGGCAAAGAAGGTACTGTGCTATGGTTCAATAATGGGGCCGGGTAATAAAAGGGTATGGGGTTTTTCCTTTTGAAGTAATGAAAATGTTCTGAAATGGATTGAGCTGATAACAGCGCAATCCTGCGATGAAACCAAGTCACTGAGTGTACACTTTGGATGGACTGAACAATGCAGGAGACCGTATAACATGGTGAACCCTGTGATGAATTATGGACTGTAGTTAACAGTACAAATATGAGAACATTCACTCCTGAGCTACAACAAATATATAATATTAATACAGGTAGTAGTAATAAGACAGTTTGTGAGCAAAATACAACAAATCTATGTATTATAGATAGCAGTAATATTATGAAAGTGTTCTTTCATCATTTGTAACAAATGTGTCACAACAATGTAAGGTGTTGGTGGTGGGGCAATGTATGAGAATCCGGTATGGTATGCATGATTGCTTCGTTAACTCACAACTTCTCAAATGAAAAAAAGAGACGCCATTTCACATCCATTAGAATGGCTGCTATTAAATAAAATGGAAAATAACAAGTGTTTGCGTGGTTGCAGAGAAATATGAACACTCATTAATTGCTGGTGACAATGTAAAATTATGCAGCCACTGTGAAATACAGTTTGGCAGTTCCTCAGAAAGCTAAATATAGAGCTACCATACAACCTGGCAATCCCACTACTAGGTATATGCCCCAAAAAGCTGAAAGCAGGGACTGGAACAGATATTTGCACACTGATGTTCATAGCGTCATTATTCACAATTGCCAAAAGATGGAAGCAACCCAAGTGTCCATTAACAGATGAATGGATAAATAAAATGTGGTATATGATACAATGGTATATGATACAATATGATGCATGATATGATACAATGTGGTATATGATACACAATCAGGAATGAAGTCCTGATACATGCGACAAAAATGGGTGAATCTTGAAGACATCATGTTGAGTAAAAGAAGTCAGGCACAAAAGGACAAATATTGTATGATCTCACTGATTTGAAGAAAATATAATAAGCAAACTCATAGAGTCAGAATCTAGATACAGGTTACCAGGGGATGGAGTGGGGTTAGGGAATAGAACTTTAAGACTTTAAATATGCAGGTTTCTATTTGGAATGATGGAAATGTTTTGTTGATGATTGGTGGTTATGTCAGCACAATATTGTGAACACAATTAACAGCACTGAAATATACATCTGAATGTGATTAAAAGGGGGAATGTTAAATTGTATATATGGTAACCAAAAAAAATCCATGGAACTACACTACAAAACTGAACCCTAAGTTAAACCATGGACTAGAGTTACAAGTACAATTATAAAAATGTGCTATCAACAATTGCAACAAATGCTCCACACCCATGCAGGTGTTAAGAATAGGGTGTTATATTCTTATAACACTGAACTATTTTATTTAAAGAGATTAAACACTTTTAATCAATATAGAGCACTGAGCAGTGATATTGACATGTAAGTTGCTTATTCAAATTTGTCTTTCAGCCATGACTGAGTTCCTCGAGAGAAGAATCTTGAATGCAACACCCTGTTTAACTTTGTTTTCTTATCCTTGAGTGTATTAGTTGAGCGATAATGCTGTGTTGAAACGAAATGGCATCTTGTCATTGACCACTTCAGAAATTCCTGATAACTTTCCAGGAGAAAAGTTTAGGGATTAATTTGAATTGAGGTCATCTGAGAAGTAAGACTCTACCAAGTAAGAACTTTAAATACTATCAAACCTCAAACCAAAAGCAATAATTTCATACCTACTGTGTACAAAGCATCATTAGATTTAATACCATCTCAATAATTGTGAACAGAACAGAAGGAATTTATCTGATGTAAAAGTGTACGTGTTTTACTCCCCCACACCCTCCCTGCACAACAAAAGCAGAAAAATAGAACTCATCATTTTTTCTAACAAGGACATCATTGGTTGTATGAGTCAAATTTCTAGACCCTCCAACACTAAGGATTATTTCTAAATTTAGAACTAATGCGGTCTCTGTATGTATTAAATTGGAAAGTACATATTATTTCATTTGCATCAAGACAATTTTTTCAACACAACTCTATTGCAAAAGAGAATATTAATATCTCTTACTTAGATTTACTGACTCAAAATATTCAATCTTTTCTTAAAATGCTTGGGATGAACAGGAATATTCATTAGGGAAAAAAAGGATGCCATTAATTATAAATCACAATGTAAAGGATAGAGTACGTTTCCCTGCAGGAGGAATTGCATTCTGCATTGCATATATATTGTTAAAGATGCTCATAAAAATATCTAGGTAAAGAAGTTTACAGAACATATAAAAACTATATAAATATTTTTGGGCATCTTTAGCAATATATATGCAATGCAGAATGCAATTCTTCCTGCAAGGAAACTTTGTCTATACTCTTATCTGTTTTATAGCCTGGTTCTCTCTTCCAAGCCTAAACCAACATACTTAGTGTTTATATACTTAAGAATTTGAAATGTGTTTGAATCCTTCTTTACCAAACTTCCTGTCCTTTTTTATTCCTGAATCACAATCAAAGACTCCACCTTCCCCTCAATCTTTCAAGTTAAAAACGTTGGCATTATTCTTTGACTCCTCTTTCTTGTTACTCCTTTACTTTACTATTCAGTAAGTTACCCAATTTTATCAATTCATCGAAAATGTCTATTAAATTTGGATGTTTTCACTCATGCTACTGCCATTGCAAGAACTCTATCACTTGCTACTAGTCTTCAATATCTTGCATTATTTCATAACTTCCCACCTCTTCTCCTTACTATATAAGCCACTTTCCCAGTGGTGTACTGGAGCCAGCTTTCACCAGCATGCAGGAGATGATTGTTAACAATTTGAGAATTCTGTGAGCTGGTTGTTAAACAATTGGTGGCCTGAAATTGACCATAGTGGGAGTATTTACACCATAAAAATCAACAAACACTACAAATCAGGATTTATTTGTTTGTGTTTTTTTCCCTTTACCAGTATATCTTAGTTTGCCAGGCTGCTTTGATAAATGCCATACAATGGTTTGGCTTAAGCATTTATTGTCTCATAATATTGGAGATTAGAAGTCCAAAATCAAGGCATCAGCAAGAACACACTTTCTCTCCAAAGTCTGCAATGTTCTGGTGCTGGCATGCAACAATGCTTGGGGTTCCTTGATTTACATCTCTGCATCCCCAAAAAAATGTCTATCTCTTTCTCTCTCTCTTTCTCTCTCTCTCTCTCTCTCTCTCTCTCTCTCTCTCTCTCTCTCTCTCTCTCTCTCTCTCTCTCAGTGTTTGCCTTTCTGGTTACTGCTGACTCCTGGCTTCTGGTTAGTGATAAAATGTGTCCAAATTTCTTTGGTCTATGAAGGACTCCAGGAATATGGATTAAGTTGGCCACACTTAAACAGGACCTTGGAAGATACTATTCACAAATGAGCCCATACTCTGACTCATCTTATCATATTCTAAGATACTGTTTAGAAATGGTTTCTGTTGTGAACTGAAATGATATTAAAGATTTTGAACCCCCAAAATATTGTAAGCATGTTGACCACCTCTAGAATGCAAACATATTGAGAAAAAACATTTTTGCACAATAACTGATAACCAGACCTTCATGTGAGGATATGATATGGACTCACTTGATACCTTCTAGAGGGACAGTCTCTTGATAAGGACATTGACGACCACCTCTGAGGCACAGCCAACCCATAACATCTTTCTCATGGGAGAAAAGGCAATATATTCATTAGATTACCACAAGGATATATTAATACCCCAGTAATAACACAACTTGCTAACACAAGATTTACATACGTTTTCTAACACATATCCACACTAGGATACTATCTTATCTTACATTGATGACAGCATAATAATTGGAAGAGACAAGGGAGAACAGAACACTAAATTACAACCAATTTCCTTTCTAACAGATAGAGGCTGGACTATAAATCCTAGTAAGATACAAGGACCAGACACTACTGTAAAATTTTTAGGAATACACTGTTCTTCAGAATGATTTGACACACCACATCATCCAATGATAAACAAATAACAACAGTTACAGCCATCTAACAGAAAGGAAGAGGCACAAACATTGATAGGTTTATTTGACTATTGGAAACAGCGTATAGCCCATATGCGCATATTATGAAACCAATATATGAAACAACAAAGAAAGAAAAAAAGAAAAAGAAAAACAGGTACCTGGGGAGAAAAACAGGACTTAGCATTACAAAAACTAAAAAATGCAATTAAAACTTATCAGACATTAGTGCTAACAGTACCAGACTCTAAATTTAAACTATAATGTGCATTTACACAAGGCTTCGCCACATTATGAACCAAGGCAACAAGAGACTCTAAATTATACCCAGTAGGTTTCTGGACTAAAAAAATTTCTATGGGTTGAGATTAGATAGTCTCCATTAGAAAAGTATGCTTGGACAATGTATGCAGCATTACAATATAAGAGTCATCAATGGAAAAACAAAGCTCATTGCTAGGAATCCCACAGGCCATACTGCCATGGGCTGTGCAAACACCAAATAAGTACAAAGAAATTGTGACAGATCAATGGGTTCTCAATTGGAAACAGTACATTTCTGAGGGGCATGGATGGTCAGCCCTCTACATAAACTGAGATGTCAACATTGCCGACTGAGGATTTGTCAGTTTCTGAGGGGAGAGTCAATCCAAGCACAGGCAGCAAGGCATTGAGGAGCACCATGGTCCAAGGCACTAGAAATGGCCCGATTTCCAGATGGTGAGTCACCATGACATTTTCTGGAGCACACTGGAAGGCTGTGGCCTTGAGACCCAAAGATGCAAATACCCTAAGTAGTGAAGGGGCAGAGCTTTCCGACAATATGTAGAATTAGTAGCAATCCACCTGGCACTTGAACAAATGCTAAAAGAGGAAAAGAGGAGAATATATATATTTACAGATTTATGGGCAGTAGCTAATGGAATGGCAATATGGTCTGAATAATTGACAAGTTTAAGAGCTATGACATTTGGGGCAAAGAAATCTGAGCTAAACTAGCTAACTCATAAATAGATATCATGGTCACACATGTATTGGGACATCAAAAAGACAAAACTCATACAACAAAACATGATAATGCAGTGGACAGGTTAACCAGGATAGAAAAAGGATATAGAGCAACTGTACCTAAGGTAATAATAAATAAAGAAAAAGGGGAACAGAAAATAGAGAAAGATGACATAACACCATGGGGGAAAATACATGAATGGACATATGAACAGACAGGACACCAAAGATTACATGTCACTATTAAATGGACACAAAAGAGGAATTTATCCACTTACATGCACATTGCAAGAGACATTCACAAATGTGAGATCTGTAAATATTTTAAAGCATGGAAACATGAATATCTGTTTTGTTATATCTGATAAAAACAGGTATGGCATTTCATATAATACAATTGACTTCATAGGCCCAATATCACAAAGAAAAAATAAAATAGACT
The DNA here is from genome assembly GCA_029593785.1 of Cabassous unicinctus. Lineage (NCBI taxonomy): Eukaryota > Metazoa > Chordata > Mammalia > Cingulata > Chlamyphoridae > Cabassous > Cabassous unicinctus. Next base: position 27,619 of record JAQZBX010012618.1, on the reverse strand, counting down.
CTTTTACCATAGTAGACACATGGTCAGGATTTGGAATGACTTTTCCTTATAAAAAGAATGACAGTGATCAACTACTCAAGCTCTTGAAATATGAATAGCATCTTATGGAAACCTTATCATAGAATCAGATCAAGATAGGCATTTTATGAGAAAGGAAGTACAAAAATGGGCAGAAAATGAAAGAAAATGTAGGAACTTTCATTTAGCATTCAATCCCACAGCAGCAGGAAGCATAGAAAGATATAATGGACTTTTGAAAGAAAGAATAAGAAAGCTAACAAATCACACAGACTTGAAAGGTTGGTCTCAAAAAAGTTTGGAAGGCTGGTAAAGCCTTAAAAAAGAGGGAAAGTCTGAAAATGCTTAGCCCTGTAGAAATGAATAGAACACAACCTACTGGGAAAGACAGACTCAAAGAGGAATTGGGGGGAAATGTTAGTTAGAAGCACAGACGGAACTATGGAGATGGGAGAAGTTACAGCATCGACCTCATGCAAGGCATACTGGCTAACCCTAAGAAAAGGACAGCTAGCAAGGTTAAGCATACCAATGTCATGTTTATCTAATTTGCAGATGTGCTGATTGGTACTGGTGGCAGAAGTCCTGGTTGGACTATTCATCTTTTTTATCTGTATCCTAGTTGGAAGCCAAATTCACTGCAACCAATGGAGGAGAAACCAGTGGTAATAGTTCCACCTTCCTCAACTTCTTTCACACCACTATCTGTCACAATATCCAGCAACTTTTTCTCTATTGATTCTGAAGTTACACCCATATCTCTTACTGCACCCGCCTTCCACCACACACTTTTGAAGAGTAGAGAGAAGCAGTGGAGCAAAGCATCATCAGTGAGAGCAACTGTGGCTGGAAGTCCAGGACCTCAAATGGGATGACTGTGAATGCCCAGCGGCAACATGGGGCACTGAGGACTTCAATAACTCCACCACTGGAAGGTATGTAGACTGACTTTACTGAGAAATTTCTAATTGAGCTAGAAACAGCTGTAGGCATTATTCAAGGCTCAATTGAATATCGAGATTTGATACTTGATTGGTTTTCTGTAATCACATATTATAGTCAAAGAGCAGGTGCATATTTAAATGGTTAAAAATGCTTAAGAAATGTGTGTGCAAAAAATGCTGTGATGCAAAATCAAAGAATGGATTGTTGTGCACTGGAATGATATTAATGATCTTGAATGCCAAAAGTATTGTAAACAGGTTAACTGCATTTAAAATGTACACACATTGAGAAAAATGTTTGTGTAACAAGTGATAACCAGACATTTGTATGAGGATATGATATGCATCTGCTTGGTGCCTGCCAGATGGACCCTCCCTCCACAAGGAAACTGATGACCAGACCTCTGAGGGAAAAAACGTCCAATGCAGATGCCACTTCAGTGAGCATTAGTTTGAGGGAGACTGACAGCTGGTTGCTCTGACTCCTGCTTGAAAGCCCATGCTGGGATGCGAGGCTTCCTGCTGCCCTCAGCACCACACCTGGACCAGTGCCTCCTGCACCTGCTTCAGACACTCCCCGAGCATAGGACCAGCTCCTGAGACCCTTGTTAACGGCACCTGCCTTCCTTGTGTTGGCCTTCAGGGTGATGGAGTTAAGTGCTGAACATCTTCAGCTTTAAATGACCTGATTATTGGATATTGGTTGTGCGTTGTTACCTTGCAATTGAGCAAGCAAATAAATAGTGTCGAGCATCCAAACTATTGTCATACTGAACTTGGTTTCAACTTGCAATCATTTCTGTATTTAGGTCATGCAGGAGAGTTTCACACCCACAACAACATGGATGAAGATTACAAGTATGTCTTTCTTTGGGGTAGATAATCCAATCCACCACAGCATGGCACTGATCTTGTTTTTCTAGTCCAACTGCCACACTGGTGTCAAAATTCTCTTCTTAAAAAAAAGCAAAGATGATAAGGCATCTAACCCAATAAAATAGGAAATATTATTTCTATAAATGCAAGGTCTTAACTGAAATACTAGAGAACAAAGAATTCTGATTTCAATAAATGCATAAATGAGAGAAACAAATATTCATGCACAGAGATACGCACAATCAACTGCTTCCTCATAAAGAGTTAAAAATGGTATCCACTCTTGTCTTGGTGAAGCAGGAGGCAGACACAGCTTCAGGAACGAAGGAAAGTCATTTTCCATGCAGTCCTACTTAGTGGCTCTGCTAGTCCTGGAGTGAGCGTTCTTTCATTGTTGTGTTCTCCAAAGCCAATTTGACTTTCTGAAGTAAAAATCTTTAATATATTTAGAGCCTCTGATCTAGGAAAGGTGAAAAGAGCTCTGGTAAATTGATTTTCTGAAAACCAGGTATTGAAATAGGTTTTTAAAACTTTCAATTCTGCTGCTTTTGAGATGAAGACATGGGGTCAGATGGCATCTGGCAGACTGCTTTATGACTTACCCAGATTCCCTCTGGTGACCACAGACCCAAGCAAATTAAGTCTCCAGAACTTCTCAGTGTAGCCAAAAAAGTTAGTTTTACTTTTAAAAATATCATTTATTAACAATTGCTATTATAATTTGATCTGGTCTGCTCAAAGTGACTTTTTGTTATCTCCTCCTAGGCCAACTAGCTCATTTTTGTTTGTGCTCTATTAGAAGTAAATGTGTGGACTTTCTCTCAGTTCATAATTACATTAGCACTTTTATACTTGGACCTATGTAATTTCATGTATTTCATGGCTTTAAAAAAATCTGCTGGCTTCCTCTTGTCAAAAAGAATATTTGCCTTAAACTTTTGTTAAGAGTGAAAATGGCTGGATGAGGAATTCTGGTAAGACACATGGTATGTGCATTCTTTTGCACATTGGGAGTTTGAAAACCATGGGCCTACAGGTCATAATAGCCAAACTCCTTAGTATGAGACACAATTGACCCAATAATTAAACTCTAAAATCTTAACTTTAAAAAATTCCATTTCCAGCTAAACCTACCCCACATTTCTGAAACATCAGAATTCTCAGTTTCTTAACTGTTCTCTACTGCCTGGGCATATCAGAAGCTTTTATATTTTCATAAATTCTTATCCCTGCTTGGGATGCTTTTCTCTGCATTATTGCACATTGTGGTTTACAGATGTCACCTCCTCAGAAATTAGTAAGAGTTATCAATCACTGAGACCTTTCAAAGTGCTACACATGTGACTCAGTCCTTCAGAGCTTCATCCTATTTAATCACCCCACATTCTAAAGAAGAGGATTTAAGACAAGAGATGGGAGGCATGGACCAGTCAAATCACTTGCCCAAGTTTACCCAGGTTCAAACGGCAGACCTGAGGAGTCAAGGGCACAGGCAGATTTAACACTGCCTCTGTCACTTTTCATTGTTTTGCAGAATTATTTTTTTTTATAATAATAATAAATTCTAAAATTAGGTTTTCTCACTGATTTATTTAGATGTTTATATTACATTTTCCCTATCAGAAATTATGGTTCACTAGGTTATGGACTTGGATTCTTGGGCTTAGAACATTCCCTTGTATATGGAAAATGATCAACGTTTATTGAATTAATGGAGGGATGGAAAGACGGATGATCCTTGTTTTTGGGTCTTTAATTTTAACACAGGAGAGGAAACAAATGTCTAAACAGATTAATGAGCATTCAGGTCATAGTATTCAGATGTGTTTCACAAGTTTCTTCTCTTTAGTTTGAAGCAGCACTTTGCTTTACAGATTATCTTCTGCAGAACAATAACACCAGAATAATCTGGGAGCTCACCAGATATTCAGAAACACAGGCCACCCAAGACCTACCAATTTTTTTTTTTAATTCACAGTTGATTCTCATTTACATAAAGCTGGATTATCATTCGTCCAATGTACATGTGACTTGTGCTTGTTTCTTATAGGGAGGTGTTATAGTTTCCTAGACTGTTGCAAACAAATGCCATGACACATGGGGTGGCTTAAACAATAGGGAATTTATTTGCTTACAGTTTTGAGGTCACAAAAAATTGTCCAAATCAAGGAATCATCAAGGTAATGCTTTTTTCCTGAAGACCAGTTACCAGTGATCCTTGGCTCCTCTGTCACATGGCAAGACACATGGCAGCATCTGCTGGTCTCTCCCTTCTCTTCTGGGATCTGTTTATTCCAGCTTCTTGCTTCTGTGGTTTTCTTCTCTCTCTGTATTCATTCCATTTTTAAAGGACTACAGTAATAGGATTAAGACACATCCTGAATGAGATGGGTCCCACCTGAATAGAATTAGCCTCATTAAAAGGTTCCACTTACAATGGGTTTATATCCACAGGAATGGGCCATATTTAAGAGTATGTTTTTCTGGGGTGCATACAATCTCAAACCACCACTGGAGGTAAGCATGGGAGAGCTCAAACTTACAATTGGTTTGCTAAATACACCTGAGAGCATTTTTGAGTGGAGAAACTTAAAAGTCTTTGTTTCAATTTAAAAATGAGATAAACATCCCTTCTCTTAATTATGAATATAAACATAATAAAAATCATGTACCATGTAATACAGAAAAATCCATACTTCACTGGAAATATGCTAATTAATATTCTAAAAATTTGATTTCCAACAAGGATGCAATTCCTTATCATCTTTGGTTGACTAAATAGTATTTAAAAATTTTAAATCATTTACTCAAATCTCCTTAAACACTAAAAATATTATTTACTAAGATTCATTTACAAACCCAATAAGAAACAAAACAAAAGAAAATTTAGCAGTATAATTTTATACAATTTATACATAAATTGTTATTCTTATGCTTGTCCAAGTTGTGTGACTGAAGGATAATACACCCAAAAGAAATGAAACCAAATAATCCAATATTTTCATAGGTTGCTGTTTCTATTTTCGAATTATTGAGGCAATGGTAATTATGGCTAAAACATATTGAATTCATAAATAGAATTACATGACTTCTGTAAATGAATGTTAAAATAGAATTTGAATAGCTATGGTTTCCTTATTTCTTAAATTATTTCCACATAATTATTTACTTTTAATCGTTTTCTGAATACCTGATAATTCAATATTTTAATTTGCAGGTTGTATAATGGTTGGTTCTATATTTTTAGATATATTTTATTCAAAAATGTATAAGAAGCATGGCATACATTATTGACAATCTTTTATTTAACCTGGATATTAAAAAATAGCTACTGCATATAATGTTTTAAAGGTATGTTTGATTAAATGATGGTAAAGATCATGTTTCTGTTTTGTCCACCTAAAATCTTTTACCTCTACCCAGATATCCTAAATTCTCAGGAAGTTATCAGCAAGATGGCTTGTTCACTTTATGGGTCCATTCTAACTATCTTTTGTTAGCAGTTTCTTCTTCTTCTTACCTTACTTTTCCATTATTCAGTGGAGTATAGAGTCATAAAATTTCTTTCACATGTCTAATTTCTATAAAGTATGGTTATTTTATTCATGATTATGAAATAATATCAGTACAAACACTAAGCACACTTTTATTGAGTAATTACTTTACATCAGTTACCATGCTAAGATCTTTATATGCATTATCTTATTTAGTCCTCATTCTCTATGAGATGGATTATTTTTTATACCATCTGTATGGATGAGGAGTCAAAGGCTTGATAGGTTTGTAAATTTACCCAAGGACATACATATAGCTAAACAATATGAAGTTAGATCCACCCAGTCTGGCTGGCTCCAAAATTCTTATTCATAACCTTTGAAATCTGATTAAGGTTAGGAAAGGGACTTCTAAGAACAGCTCTTCACCCAAAAGGACAATTTTACTTGTGAGAATTTGGAAACCTTGGGAGGCCAATTCTATTTCTGTGAACCTGAGTTTTTTCAAAAGAATGAGGGGTGATGGTGGAAAGGGTTTGAATTTTTAAAAGCTTGTTATTTTGTAGCCTTGAAAGTAATTATAATCTCCAGGAATAGATTACATTAAAAATACCCTTTAATTTAAACTCTATTGTGGAGTTAGCATACGTGCCTAGAATGATATGATTATTTATAAGGAAACTTTATTTAACATGTCCATTGATCAAAATCACAATCTTTGTAATGTACTCTTATTTATAACAATAAAACAAGAGCAACTACTTTTGCACTTTCCTTGAATTTTTGGAAACCACTTCTCAGCTATTTCTTAATTAGTGAACAATCTTATAAAATTATGCAGAACCCAAGACGTTAAAATCAATTGTTTGCTTAGTCTTTGAAATAGTATTCAATACTGTCATATAAAAATGGATTTGTGTTTAAATATGAAAATTTATAAGCAATTAGTTTCTATAGTGGACTAATTGTTGTTGCTATTTAAAACTAAAATTAAACAATACAGCTATTTCAAGCTGTTTCAATTGGAACAGGGAGTTTTATTCTCTAACACAAATACATTCATTGAAAATTTCCTAGAGTTTCTAGCTGTTTTACCCTCTGTACATATTACCTTGGTATTCTTGGATTCAGTATTTTTGGGTGGTGATGACTAATCTAAGATTTCTCTAATGAAGCATCAATGCAATTGATCCAGAAGAAACCATACTGTCTATTGGGTCATGGATTTTTAAACTAGACATTCCCTTTGTGTGCCATGTTATTAATTAGCTATAATGATTGTAGTGGAAATATGCTAATTAATAAAGCCTTCTGAGTAACTCTTTGATATTCCCCTGACCCAATTTTCATTACTGCATAAATTTTAAAGCCCTTCATCATTATTGTACAAGTAGTCTATAAAGAGTTCAATAGCCAATGTGAAACATGCAATGACATTATTTTTCCATGTATATGGGGAATGACCTCCATTTGAATAATATTCTACTTGATCCCCTGAGATTAATAAAGGAAACACAGGAGAGTATTCCTCTGGTTGTGTGTTTCCAGAGGTAAAGAAGAAGCACAGGGGTGAGATAGCTGGAAAGAGGAAAAGCACAAATTTGGGCGTTAGGAGATGTGAATATTCATGCAAGCTTGAACAAAGCGTTAACCACTCTGGGAGACTCATTTCTTAACGTAAAATATAAGGGTATTAGACAGTAAGATTTTTGAGATTCAAAAAATTCTAAAATTCTTTAATTCTATGATCCCTATTTGCTACACTCCACTTGATAGAATCTGTTCAGGCTGGAGAGACACCCTGGCATTATACTTTTACTCACCTGGAGGCTACAGTAAACATTTCTGATGCTTGTTTGTGACACTGGGCTTGAGGCAGGCCAAGGTTCAGAGACACTAAGGCACAATTATAAGCAATGTAAATGGACATTCTTTATCAGAAAAGTGCAAGAAGGGATAAATCACGTGCTTGAGTGAAACCACTATAATTGGCTCTGTTTTTCAAAAATCTATTTCTCACCAAAAGGTGAGAAGGTGGTGTTAATGAGAATGAAACAAGGAGGCAGCAGTCATACTCACCTTCCAAACACATGAGCTAGAGTGCAGATTCACTGTAGGGTTTTGAAGATTTACTGTAGGTTGTTTCCTCTTCATGCATGCCCACCCAGCCACCACGTTTTTGCAGGCTGGTCTTCTGCTATGCTGTCCTCCAGACGAATGCCTTGGTACAGTGATCTTATCAAAATGTAGATTTGCAGGCAATGGCTACTCAAAAGAGCAAAACCAGCCTTTTAAAGTAATCTGAATAATTGAAAAGAAAAATTGAATACAGAGTTTGGGAAGGAAAACAAGAATTTCTCCACAGTATTTTTTGCTTTTTCTCTGAGTGGGGAGACTCTATTATAAAATATTTACCTGCAATATTTCACCACCCAGTATGCAACTTGTAGTAAAGAAAATTGGGTCAAGGGAATAGCAAAGCGTTTGTTCTTTTTAGGAATATTTTACTCTATAAAGCAATAATGAGGTAGGAGTTAAAAGATTCCTTTTAGCAAAATACTACGTGCAAGTGGGCCAATCCACATGCTGGTGCATCAGAATATTAAAGGACACTCACTCACCCACTCACTCCCTTACTCAGTCACCACCAACCATTGATCAATTCCCAATGCATCTTAACACCAAAGCTAGAAACTACCTATGCTATGAAATATATGCAAATAAGGCAGGATTGATTCATATTGTTTTTAATCCTGGTTTCTAATGTCATCATCATCTTGTATTTATAATTTTAATGTCCATATATCATTCTATATATCTGCTTTATTTTTATATTAGTTTAGTTTTATGATAGGTCTTATTACCTGATAGGGCAAATGTATTTTGTCATTTGTTTTAAGAGTCTTAGGTAGCTTAAATGGGAAATTCTTCCATAAGAATTTTAGATTCTCATTGTCAAATTCCAAACTAAAAACAAACAAACAAAACTAGATTTTTGGCTAATACTCCAAACCTAACTTTGATATGGGAAGAATTGGTATTTTTAAAATGCATAGTGTTCCCTTCACGGAATATGGACTTCCTTTCTTTCTTTAATCCTCCCTTTTTTTTTTTGTCTTCTTATAATTTATTTGCAACTATGCATTTGTAATCTCCTGTCCTTTTTCTTTCCATCTGTTGACAGCCTACTCATCCTTTAGGGGATAACTCTATAAGTTAACTCCATAAGCCCATTCCCTTAATATTTCACATAGATATATTCTCTTCTCCTTCCAGTATCTTATCTCATATAAGATGGTACTTCTCATATTCTTCCAACTGCTTCATAGGTTCACCCACACTTGGAGTAAAATGCTATATTATTATAGCTTTAATTTGGCTTTTCCACCTTTCCAATCAGGTTGAGCAAATGTTGAACAGTTTATCAACCATTTGCTTTCTTCTGTGAAATGGCTGTTCAAAAATTGCCCAATTTTTACTGAGATTTTCTTTTACTTATTATTTTTTGAAATTCTTTATAAATTCTGGATATAAATCTTTTGTCAATTAAATATGTGCAAACATATACTAGTTTATGGCTTTATTTTCACTTTCTATATACTTTGGGAAAACTAAATATATTAATTTTAAAGTAATTGAAGCTATCATTACTTTTGTTAAGGTGTGCATGTGGTTATTTGATCAAGAGACAAAAAGAAATTCTGTGTTTTATTCTAAAATTTGCAAAATTATGTTTTATTTTACAGTATTAATCCACTCATAATTTAGTTTTTGTTCAAAGTTGTGACTTAATGTTTGTTTTCTCTCCAAATGGGTAATAGATGCTTCCAGCTCCATTTGTTGAAATTATCTATTTAGCTATAAAAGCTCTAGTCATCTTATGTTGTTTCAATTATTTGTGGATCCAGATAGTGTATTCTTTTTCATTTAATAAATTTTCTACACCTGTTCAAATACTACCATGTTTAATGAATATATTTTTAATATATCTTAATATCTGATAGAACAATTTAACTCTTTCCCACTCATTGCCATGGCAGTCCTTGTATTCTACTTCAGCTTAGTGTGTGCCTTCAGTTTTACAAGAAATCTAGAGCCATCTTAACCATTCTTTGTGTTAAATCCTATATCGGGAGGTTCCCATATGGATAAACTCTCCTTTATGCAACCAAATGTTCTGTCACTACCTTTGGTCTAGCACTGTCAGCATATAGTCCCATATGTCTTCTTCTCCTTTCTGCTGGAACATGTCGGGTAAGGTAGTGCAGTTCCTTGGGAAATAGTCCCTTTCTTATTTTATCTATCCTTGCAGTTCCCTAGCCAGATTATGCTGTGACTTGACTCAAGTCACTGGTCTGGTGCCCTTGAGGAATTGAGGTTTTCCATATTGTTTAAGAAAAGAAGTGGTCTTAGGTAAGAATATATGGATTCGTGGTCATGGTGGGTGGCTTGGTAATTTGGTAAGGGAACTGGAAAAGAAAAGGTAAAAAATTTAGATAAGAAATGTTTGAGAAGGAGACACGTGAATGTAACCATGGTATTGTGCACAAAGTGAGAAGTCCTTTGTAGCATATATTGGTACCCATCAGAGAGCAACCACCATGAAAGAGGCAGTAAACATCAGCCAGCCTCTGCCATTGGTCACACCAGTGCTGGCACAATGGAGGTAGGAATAGTGGCAGAGAGGAAGAGACTATGCTTGGACCAAAGAGCATGGATCCTACCGCATGAAAGTGGATCAAGTTACTGCTATGGCTGATTGGCCAAAGTGACAGCAACAGCAATTAATTTTGGGTATATAATATGGCCCCATCCCTCATGGAGACTAATCAGTCACTTGGCAAGTTAATAATGTCGGATTCTTTAAATCCCTTTATCTTGATTGGAATCAACAAATATTCCTGGATTTGGTTTGCCTTTTCTGTTTATGGGATTCAGCTCTACTACTATCTGATGATTTGCAGAGTTTTTTATATATATCCTGCATTTTATTGTTTCAGATGAAAACCCAACTTTACAGCAGAGGATGTGCCCCTTTGGGCATATATGCATGGATCCAATAATCCAATCACATATTGCCCTACCCAGAACCTGTTGCCCTGATACAGCAACAAGACCCAATTACCATCACACCCAGTGAACCACTTAGGGGAATTTGTGCTCCTCACCTGTACAACTCTGGGCCCTAAGTTTAGAAGTCTTAGTTTCCAGAAGGAGAATACTTTCAGTAGAAGAATTCTACTGCAGAGGTCATTAAAATTCAAGTCTGGTTGCCTCCTAGTCATTTCAGGCTTCTTTTGCCAAAAGAATGGTAGGCAAGGAAAGGATTCTCTATTCTGATAAAGGTTATTGACCCCAACCATCCAGAGGAAGTAGGACTGCTATTGCCCAGTGGCAGGGAAAATATTTTTTGGTATTCAGTCCATGTACTTGGGCATCTCTGTGTTCTTCCTTGATGAATTTTGATGTTAAGTAAGGAAATGAAATAGCTGATGATTGAGCAGAGCATGGTGACCACAAGGATGAGAGTCCGGATCCCTCCACCAGAGGTGTTGGCCTAGGATGAATAGAATCAGGAATGGGAAGTGGAGGAGGGTATTGATGAGAAACTGTTTTGGTCTGGAGATGAGCTTCAGTATCTGAGCTGTAATTTTTCCCACTAGCATTCCTTAGTTAAGGTTCTGCAAGAAAAAGAGTCCTGCCAGAGTCATGGAGGAGCTGTGTCCATAATTTGTTATACAAAAGAAGTGGATATTAGTGACACACTGGATACTTTAGTGTATTGTCTCATCCCCATCTCCTTCAGGGCTGAAGCACTAATGGTCCTAGCACTTGGGTGTGTTTATCTCTGACAGCTCTCAGCTTAGTCCTTTTCTGGGAACCATGTTTTCAAATTTTCTTTATAACTGCAGCTTTCATCCAATGAGTGGTCAGTGCAGGGGTGTGAATTCCTGAATGCCTTGCCTCAATTTGAGACAGTTCTGAAGGGCCATTTCAATTCCAGGGCTTGCAGTAGAGTGAGCTGTCTTAGTTGTACATGCATCACAGGTGAAGTCCTTTCTCTGCTGAGAATGCTTCCTTTACTCCCACACTGATGCTGTTCCCCAGAGAAGTCCTCATTAAACTTCATGCACACAAATCTCTCTCGATTTCCCAGCGCTCCTAACCTGGTACATACACCCAGCTTACAAACATGAGCATAAAGTCTTTATTATCAATGAATCCCATAATTCTAATTAGCAAGGCTTTATGCTGGGCTAGAACTAAGCACTTTGGTGCTAAGGACTATATCAGTCTTGGTTGCAAAGATAAAAATGTCTTTGCCAGACTATGTCTGCAGAGACCATCAGTTCATACTTGTAGAATGGATCAATGAGGGTATGAAAATGAAATGGAGACTTTTTAAGAATTTGCCTATCCCACAAATCCTGGTCAAGTGCCTTGCCTCCTCAGAATGTTTCTTTAACCTTTTAGCTCTAAGTGATCTTTGTTTCCACTTTGTTTCTACTTAGTACATATAACACTGTGTCTTTGGGCATAAACACACATACATACTACAACTCTGTGCTCTCTCAAATTCACATCTTAGTGCTTTGGCAATGTTTTTTGAAAGATGGCAGGAGGGGCCACAAATTAAGAGTAAAGAGACTATTTTGAGTTTCCAAGAATATTACTCTGGGCAAGTTGCTTTCAGTCAGTTTCTTTTGCCTTGCTAGGCTGTTCAGTGAGGGTCTCTTACATAATATTCATTGAGCTCCTATTATTATGATGATAGGCATGTAATAAATATTACTTATTACTGTAGTGGGCATTTTTGATACTTAACTGTCTTCACAAAGCTGTGGTGAGACAAATGAAACACTATATTTTTAGTAATATACATTGGTTATCATCATTATTATTATTTTATATTATTTTAGTGTTTCTCATTTCTTTTCCATTTCCTTTGTATTATAATGTTCAAGCCATGTAATTTTTTATTTCACTTATTTTCAAACACGTGAAAAACAAAAAAATACCTGCTTGCCTAGAATTTCTTTCTGAATTGACATAACATGGTGAGAATTAGATTCTAATACTAAGAGTTTTCTTCTTCCTATCAGAAAGCAATTTGGGTGACCTCTGACAGCCACGGGACATGAGTCGTTGGGCAAAGGACAATCTCTTGTTTGTTCTTTTTTTTTTCTAGCTCCATGCCAACCTCCTCTATCTCCAGGGTTGAATGCTTTTACAGAATGCCCATTTAGCCCATACATACATGGCATTGTGCCTCTTATGACCTGTCAGGGTCCAAAGAACTATTATGACAGAAGTGAATATGATAGAAGGAACATACATTACTGTAGAAATATTGTTTGGAGAGTAAAAACCTAATCAGAAGATGGCACTTCTATGAGAAAACATGGAGAGAAAACAATAGACTCTTTGGAAATGAAGAACTGGCCAAGAGTGGACAATCCATTATGAAAGAGATTCTATATGGCCCACCCAGCTTTGAAAAGAAAATACTGTCTAAGAAAATGGTCTTTTTGTTTCCACAATGTTACATTCCTATTAAACCAGTAAAAATTCTAAGTGCCTCACATCCTTTGTAGATGTCTTGCTTTTAACCTTTATATTATCTCCATTGTCTGGATCTGTACCAGGTGGTCAACTCCACACATAGTGGGTGCAGGGGCTATTAGGACTCAGCTGTCAAAGCCCTTGACCTTCACTGCAGCAACTTTCTTTTATATAAAAGTGTCCCCACTAATTTGGCCTTGGGTGCTTTAATTTACAGGACAATGCATGGTTTTATATACACTTGACAAAAAGAATATACTGAATGGAAGCTCTAAAAGCACCTGCAGGTGCTTGATGTAATTCTTCTGCAGCTTTATGGGTTTAGGATTCCAATCCAACCTAACTTTTTCAAATATCTAAGAATGGTTGGGCAGGCTGCAGAGTCTTACAAAAACAAAATGGAATCCCCATAACGAATATATGCAAAGAGAAAGTGAGTGAATTCATTTACCTTGTTTTCGGGGAAATTAGAAATATCTGAAATTGATGACCCTTTTGCTGCCCTCCAATGTACTGTATCTTAGTATATCTGATATTCAACAAGCACAAATAAGTTGTCTGGATTACATTTAGTACAGAAAAAGAAAACTTAAACACCTTTGTTAGACATTTAATACTCTACCTCTGACTCTGGCAAACAACTTTTAAAAATTTTATGACCATTTTATATGAGTTAAAAATATCTTTGAAGATTCTTATTGAATAAGTCTCAAAACGTTACAGGTCAATCCCATGCCGCCAGTGAAGGGAGAACCTGAGCCATCAAGAAGTTTTGCCTGATTCAAATGCTGAAATGTCTTAGTACAGGGATTTTTTTTTATTGTAAAATTGCTGACAAATGCTTATACTCATTTATTAATCATGTTTTACAGAACCTGCAATTCATATCATTTTATTGTGCCCTCCAAAGGACTCTGGCAAGGTTAATAGAAAAAAAAACATGAAAACTGTAAGATAGAAAGGATAATTCATTATTAATAAACTTGAAAGTCAATGGCCCACATGTCAATCTTTCAGTATACTACAAAGTTTTCAACAGGCACTTTTATGAACTGTAAGTACTTTGCTTTTTGGCAAATGTTAGGGAAGAGATGAAAAAAGAAAAAAAAGATTTTGTAGGACAGAAATATAGAGACTTCTGAGGAAACAAAATCAGTGTTTTAGTGTTATCTCCTTTTACAGTAATTCAATGACGTTTTCTTGAATGTTCACTACCTTTTGACTAAAACATCACCACAAACAATTTGTTTATGTTAAAAATATTTTACAATTAAAAGTGTTAAACCAGAAGATTATCCAATTATTTAGGGGCAGATATGAGGATTAAAAGAAATTTGAGAATTGTAATTTTCAAACCATTAAATGATTTCCTTCTGTTTTAGGTGAGGGAAAAGTTTTATCAAGGGAAGTTAGTGATGGTAGCAAAAGCAATTGATATAAAAGTAACTTATGTCCCTGGATTATACTAAAAAATGATTAAAATGGCAAATTAAAATATAAATTAATTCTTTACTTTCATTATTATAATAACAAGATGCTCGCTCTCTCTCTTTCTCTCTCTCTCTCTCCCCCTCTTCCCCCCCCTCTCTGTTTTTTTGTTAAACTCATACACCTACACATATACACAGAGGGAAACACACTGGAAGCCTGAATAGATTAAAGCTCAAGAGCTCTGGCCAGGATCTTACGTCACTGGTAGGTAGATATGGTTCAATTTACATGTAGGTCATTCATTTTAATTAGATTTTCATGGGAAATTAAAGAATCATTTCTGCATAAGCACATACACTATTCTAAGCTTTTAAATGAAATTAGAAGTCTTCTGGCTTGCAACGGAAATTGTTCCTTCTTTGAAAGGTCAAAATCAGTGTCGTATGGACGTTAGACCAATTTGCAGCCAATATTTTTAAGCATTATGCTTATTACTGAAGATAAATTATAGGTATATAGAAAAAGGGCATAAATTTTTTGTATTTTATTAATGAGCCCAAAGTGAATAAACTTGTGAGACCATATTATACACGTTAGAAGTTTTCTCTTTACATTCCCTAAAGGTTTTGTCCTAGGCATTGATTATTTAAATGTGATTTCTTCTGTTTTCACACCAAATTCTGAATTTTATATATATATATATATTTTGAAAAGTACATGCAGCTCACTCAAAATCTCTTCTAATATCTTACTTAGAAACACTCTTATAACCTTTAAAGTTAATATTTAAATGAAAATGTTGATCACTAGGCATTTTATTCTCCCATCTGCAGGACAAAATAATAAAAACACAATACTAGGAATAGAAAGGGTAAATATAAAAAATACTACATCTAATAACTCTGTGAAACATGCATATTTATTAGTCTTTTATTTACCAGGGAATGTCCCATTTTAATCATGGTTCATATAAATCATGTGATAAATGGCATATATTTTTTTCACCTGTTTACTCCCTCAAAGTTTCCTTCTAGCCCATTATAGAACATTACTGATAGCAAAATGTGAAACAAGAAGTTTTATGAGCTTTTTTAGAACTTATAAAATTTATGCCTCAAAATACTGAATCGATTGAGCTATAAGCTATCATTTTTCATTTAACAGTCACGATTATATCTTCTTTTTAAATCACAATTCTTTTATTTTAAAAATGAATTTGATGCTGCACTTTAAAGATTACACCTTCTGTGTAACATTTATTTATTTATTTATTTTTGGCAGTGGTTTGGACACAGGCTGTGATTCTTAGAGGAAAGGCTCAATAGAAAAGAACAGGGTAATTATAATTAGTTAAAAATGAATTGAGTAATTCTTAGCTGATTACTTCCTACAAGCATAACTAATCTAATGTTTCACTTCCCATGAAATAATGGTTAAAATGCTAATTGTTGAGGCCTTATTAAAATTTAATTGTTATTTGTCTCAGCTGAGTTCATTCATTATTGGTCATATCATTCCCCCATTTTTGTGCAGAGGAGCTTTATTTAGCAGGCACTGAAGAGTACCCCACCCCAATGCCCTCTCTCCTTCTAGTTGCTCTCCATTTCCTATCACAGAGGGAAGGAAGGTGGGTGAGGATATGGAGCTAACCCATCCACCAAAGAGAAAACAAAATCAAGAAGAACATCCACTTTGCTCTTTTTGCAGACTAACCTACAGAGATCTTTTGACATCATACCTTATGCTCTTGATTCAAAGAAGTGAGTTTTATGCAATTAAAAACAAAAATTTTTTAAAGCCACTTATCCTTTACACCAAAGCTGCTGATTTGACAGAGTTGGTGTCCATACTTCATTAAAGGAATTAAGGGATAGACCTAGATAAAATAGCAACTCTGGAGTAGGAGCAAGACCAAAGAAGTCCTGTGTCCCCACTTCTTGGTTCTCTATGCAAGAGATAAACTATGGACATGAATGTGGCTGCATAGAGCATGATAACCCGGCTCCACTTCCTCAGAACCAAAGACGTTGCAAGACTTCTGAGCTCACCTGCTTACACTTTCAACAATATTTTCCTCAGTCGTAAGTCTATAAAGCCTCAGTGCTTCAAATAACAGTGTCTAGCTTTTCATTGACAGATACTCTTCAGGGGAATAAAATTACTGTTTTTTTTCCTTATAAACTCTCCCAATTTCATCTCATTATTCCTTATCTTATTCTTCTGTACCCTCATCTATCTCCCTTTTCAGTGCTCACACCCAACAGATATTTGTAGACATTTATTATGTCTTTCCCTGGTCGTCACTTAGGAGAGTTATTCATATTGAATTCATTTAACATGTCTTCCATAAATCAATGCAAACAGCCCCTTAATCATTTTCATTGCTTTTCCCTAAACTCCCTTCAGGTTTTTCCATGTCTTGCACACACAATTAGGAATCTAAAGGCCAAATAAGTACTTTAATATATGAGCATACCAGAATCACTGCGAAGCCGCTATCAATTTTCTTTGCTCAAGGTGATACTCTCATACATGCCGGCTTAAATTTCACGTATTCTCTGAAAAGAATCTACCATCCTGGTGCATATTAGACTTTTAATTCCCACAATCACACGGTTGGTTGGATAGGCAAGAGCTTTTATTCCCTTGAGAGATAAGGATACTTCCACATAAGCTAAGGCTCAGGTTTAATGGCAGATGTTTCTATTGGAGACACTTTCTATTATACTTTAGTTCATTTCATTCTACAAAAATATATAAATTACTCCTTTTACAGTGAATTGGATTATTCAAAAATACCTAGGTGAAAGTAAGAGAACCAAAAGATTATGAAAATGACAAGTTTTTATATTACTTTTTGGAGCCAGTAATATTTATGATAAAAACACTTTAAAGTCACATGAAAGTCAGAATAATGCTAATCCTGAAAACTGTCACACTTTAAGGAACTCCCTCCATTTTGAAGTATGCTATTCCTTTTATTCTGATACACATTTTATCAAAGATTTTGTTCCAGTCCCACCTCATCCCTGTCCCCATTCTCAAACACACACACACACACACACACAGCCTGAAGAGTCACACCTCCTTTAAAAACTGCACCCCAGTTCAGGACACCCTGACAGGCATCAAGGATAGAGAAACAAACACTTCACCGAGAGGAAGAAGATGGGTTTAAATTTCTTCTTTGCCACTCATAGTGTCAACTTGCATTATTAAGCACGTTAGTTTGACTGAAACTTTGTATTTCAATGGTTTTTAATTCAATTTCAAATCCTAAACTATGATAAGAGCAGACTAACACAGATGCTGAAATGAAAGGCATGCAATGGAAATCAATGAATCTTTTACAAAGCTGATGCGAGCAATGTGGAATTACAATTGATCATACACAAATATTCTTATGTTTCCTTTATTCTGAAAAATGCCCATTCAAATGAATTTGTATGTATTAAAACAGAACACATTTGCCTTTCCTTTACTTTTGAGGTTAGACAGTCTTCAGATAAGGATAAATTATCTGTTCCTTGACATTTTGACTCAAATTGGACTGGCCTTATAAGGTATGCAGTCAAAAATATGTTGATTATTTTCTGTAAGTAATACCAGTGACTATTGATCTTGCTCCAAAAAATGACAAAAATGCCAGTTTAAGTGAGAAAATTATCTACATACTTGTGAGAGAAAAACAGCCAACCTACCTGACATTTTCATTCACACTTATTATGAACATATTTTAATTCCTCTAGGGCAAAGCATCTTATAACTAATGTATAAATGCTAAATTTATACACTG
The DNA here is from genome assembly GCA_029593785.1 of Cabassous unicinctus. Taxonomy (NCBI): domain Eukaryota; kingdom Metazoa; phylum Chordata; class Mammalia; order Cingulata; family Chlamyphoridae; genus Cabassous; species Cabassous unicinctus. Next base: position 9,497 of record JAQZBX010012618.1, on the reverse strand, counting down.
AAATTGCAGCCAATTATAGTTACTTTATATAAATAGCTTTACTTTTTCAAAACAGAGACATGTGTTTATAGAAAAATTGAAATGTGGTTCCTTCAAATTGGAATGTGATGTAAGTGTAAAATATACTCTGGAAATTAAAAATATAGTCTGAACAGAATGTAAAATATATCATTAATAAATTTCATCTTTATTATATGTTGAATGATATCAATTTGAATATATTGAGTTAAATGAATCAAATGTTGTTAAATTAATTTCGCCTGTATTTTTCCTTTTTTTAAGAAAGTTGCGTTTAGAAAATTTAAACTCCCATATGTGATTCTCAATATATTTCTATTGGACGTGACTGTTTGAGCATTTTACTTCATTAAGTTATTTCATTGAAGCCTGTAACAACCTCTCAAGGTAGGTCCTATTATCGCTTTTATTTTACAGGTGACTAAACTTTGGCACGGGGAGGTTAAGAAACCTGTCTAAGAACATCTGTGAAGTTAATGTTGGAGCCCAGTAATCTAACTCTAGGTCCCATAACTGCTAGACTCCAATACTCTCTAAAAATCCTAAAAATAATGCATGTAATGTGTAATCAACACAGTAATAACTTCAATCACAAAACTTTTATAGCAACATTTTTTGTTGTTCTGGAATAACTGCAGCGTGCTTGATTGCAGGAATAAGAATCAAGCCCTGCTTTGCTTAAATATCTGTGTGATTTTACAATATCCCAAATACAACAGTAACTCACGTTGGCTTTATTCTTATAAATTTGACTCTGTCCCCAAACATTATCCCTAAAAGTAGCTCTCAGCCCTTTCTAAGATTAGCCTCCTCCCAGTCTCATTGGCAATAGTATATCATTTTCCTTCAAAGGAGCCCCTCTTATTCAGAGGAGAATGGTCTGGCCTCCTGCTGGTCTCAAGCGAATTATTTACTGATGTTGAGTGCACTGCCCAGATCTGTGGAGACAGACGTACTCCTTCCCCAGCTGTGGGAAGAGTGGGCTGCTGAAGGCTCACATTCCCTCCCCAGGAATGTCCTGGTTTGCCCTCCTCAAGGATAGGTTTCCTTGCCTCTTTGCGGAACAATACTAAAGTGCATTTTGAGCTCCAGAGCACCTAGTAGGGTTGGCTGATGGCTTTGTTGAGACTGCATAGCAGTTTAACTTTTCTCTCTGCTCACAACTGCTACATTCATTTCCTTACAGGCGTTGCTCATAAGAGTACCCCTAATAAAACTCCTGGACACAAATTTCTATTTCAGAATTTGTTTCCCAAGGAAACAGACCTAAGGCAGCGAAACGTATAGTAGTTTAGCATCAGTAGATTTCTCAAATGTTAGTTATTTGGCCTTAAATAATATCAATGTTTGATACTGGCATCCCAGTACAGGCTGGCTCTGCCAAGCTGAGCCCAGGTACTCAGTAGCCTTAGCTACGGGCACATTGTTAAACATGGTTCAAATGTTGTCCTCTTCCAATTATTACTTTAATTGGGTGTTTTCTCTGGGAACTCTGGGTGGATGCATCTTTCCAAGGCACCCCGGGATCAGTGGGATTTTGGACACATAGCTTATATCTGCTCAGTTGACCTCATCTGAGAATCACTGATTAACCAAGGGTTTTGGGTAAGTTTCGCTCTAAATTGGAACCTGGATCCTTCTGGTTCTTCTTGAATGTTATATACCTTCATGTGCTCATTTAGATTATTTTCAAGTTAAGCACTTATTACAGATGAGTTAATTATAGATGATCTGTCACCCCAGCTTAAAATGTTAATTGACTCGGTTCCTCATCTGATGAATCAAATACCGATTTCCTTCCTGATTTCTGAGGGTCAGAAGTATAGTATCTCAAATCCTGCCTGGGGAAGCACCTGCTCTGTTTCCTGATTACCATCAACTGAGCTCAAAGACAGAGACGTAGTTTTCTCCAACAGTTCCTTTTCATCCTTAAATTGTTTGGGCAACTCAACTGATTTTTTCCTGTTCCGTTTTCAGACTGCAGCTTATACTCAGGCAGCATACTCAGCCATCCTGGCACATTTTTCAAGGGGAGTAAATGGGAAGATCTACTTTTCCTTTACAAGACAAGACCAATTTCCACAACAGAGACAAGTTCTGCTCTTACAGTTCCTATGCTCCAAATAGAGCAGCATAGTAGTATGTGTGGCTTTCTGAATTACTCCTAACTCACACGTGCATAACCAGTAAGCTTGTCTGGGTTGTTGCTTACCTTGACTAAAATCTCATGAAATCATCAAATGCCCATTCCCTTTCCCTAATCAAAACCAGAGGTCAGTGGTCCAAGATACACCAATAAAGAGAAAAGTGGTGGCATCCTTTCTAATTATTTTAGGCATGTGCACATTGATTCTACTAACTCTTCTGCAAGCTTCAGGGTCATGAATATTGTTATTTTTAAAATTTTACTTTAATCTCTTCTGCAGTAGGTCTCTGAGGAATGCTTGAAGGTAATACCATATATGTAGGCAAGATAACTGGAAAGATATATGAAACACCTAACCCTTCCATTCCTGGGCAATGTCCTCTGATCTTGGTGTGATAAGTTTTGACATTGTGGCTTATTCACTTGTTTTGTGTTCCCAAGGCTTTTAGAAACATCTGCATATGCTGAGTTGACTCTATCCATCAATCACTAAAGGTTCAGAAAATCTTGTGGTCTAGTTGGGCAAGGGACTCCCATCAGCTGAGGGCAATTCCTGCATAACAGCACCACATTTTCCCCAGTTCCAGAGACAGAAATCTGGATTCACCCTTTATCCTTGCTTATCACATATAAAATTTCTCCTGAATATCACTCAAACATGTAAACTTTTCCCTGTCTCCTCCCTGTAATAGGACTACTATGGATTTCCACACCCAATCTATTACCCTCTCCAAATCGCTCATTACTTTGCACCCAGAGCATCTTCCCAGATAGTAAATTTGTTTATGACAGTCCTCCCCACTGGTAAGAGCCTTTGATGACCTCCCATTTCTTTTAGAGATAAAATTAACATCCTTAGCTTCTGGCACCTGTTTACTGCCTTCCCCACATTTAGTAACACTCTTCCCCTTGCTCTCTCCACTGCAACAACACTGTCCCACTTAGTGACCAAAACACACCATGCTCTCTTCCACCATGGGGCCCTTTTCCCCTCCTCAGTTACCATCCTAAAGCTCTCAGGTCGTTATTGTCTACTTGTTCTTCAGTTTGTAGGACCAATATGCCTTCAGGGGAACTTTTCCCATCTGGTCCGTTTCTTTCAACAATATATAATTTTTGATAACACTTTTTATTTTCCTAGACCAAACATTTATCTGTCTGTAATTATGCATCCTTGAAAACAAATACCCAATTAATGTCCGTCTTCTCCATGAGAGCAGGTAATTGAATCTGTCCTTGTAAAATAAATGTAACTATGTCATCAAATTTTGATCCAAAATTCTATGATTCCACGTTTATCAAATGCCTTAATACCAGTGATGTTTACAGAATATATCCATAGAGGTAAAAGAGAGGAGAATAATCATTGGTTACAATTGTTATCAATACACCCATTTCTCTTATATGCATAGAATTTGAGTGTAGTGGAAACTAAAAGTATTAATACATGCACCATGTTTCTTAGATGTATTTTTACATTGAATTCTCTTATCGATTTTCCTAATTAACTTAATATTTCTGAAATTTTTTTGTTTTTTATAGAGTTATAATGAGGTTCTCTCTAGACTGTTTACTTCATAAACATGTCAGAATCACTTGTGAAATACATATTATTTTATCCTGTACCCTTCCTCCAAGATAACCAGTTGATCAAATTTTACCTCCTCAAAAAGACCATTCTCCTTACTACTAACACTACCACAGAAATATGGTTCTTCTGACCATACTCTACATTTTTTCAATTTAACATAGCACTTAGTTACTTCTAACTTATAGTGTAATTACTTGCAATTATTGTTATTTATCATTGTCTCCCTCTGATACAATATAAGCTCAATGAAGGCAAGGGTCATTGTCTTTTGTTTTATGATATATCCAAACACTTAGTGCTTAGTGCCTAATGGTAAACAATAAGTATTTATCCAAATGATGATAAATGATTCCTTTGCAAAGATTAGGTTACAGTGGCTATATGAAATAAGACTATTAAAAAAACATACATTCTGCCCTCCTAATTTATACAGAACCTTCCCTGAAACTCATCATTCTTTCATGATTTAAATAAGGGCACACTAATAGATCAATATGTTTTTCTTATTTTACCCACTTATCTACAAGGCATGTTCCAGCCCTCACAGTCAGTTTCTTAAACAAGTAGCTTTTATTTCCCCATTTGGCTTCTACTTTAGAGCCCAAATCGACAGATGCTTCTCTTTTCTTTGATTACATGTAAGGTCATATATGCTTGCATTATAAACTCTTCTTGACTAAAGAACAAGAGTAACCACAACAAAAACACCTTTTAAACAAAGCACACTGCTTCTTACATGCCTTCTGCGGGGTCATCTAACCCAGTCCAGCAGTGGTTCTCTCCATGTCTGCTCTTCTGCATGACTTAATTGACTGGTTATTGCTTAAGTTTTCTATATGACTACACAACAATTAAGCCATATATTATACTTGGTGAAGAAGTGGAGGTTTAGCCAATCAGAGAAGCTAAGATTAAGTTTCAAATCTGTACCTGAAATTGCCTAATTCTGCGGTTTTGGTTTAGAATAGGAAAACTGGGCACAAATGTCCAGGCACTAACTCATTAACTCAGTGATTTATCTTGTACTCCTGCTTTGTACTTAAATACAGCATCTCAAATCCTCCATTTAGCACACCCATTGTCTTCCCAGACACTAATGCATGACTATGAATAATTCATTCTTCCAGGGACACATCTATAGGATCTTCATTTGTCAGTTCTCCACTCCTCTTAACCAAAGAAAGGAAGATTGTCATAGAATTAAACTGTAGATAGCTCCCACAGGCCATCGAGGTGAGATTAGCAGATAGCCTTGTGGCTGGCATGTGGTGGGACCGAAATAAATATTTGTATTGCATTAAATATTTCTTTTCACCCACCGTGCCTATGCAAAAAATGCAGATAGGAGTGGCTAAGGGAGTTGATTCTGGCCATGAGAAAGAAGCAGAATTCTGCTGGAAAAATCATTGGTTCTTCTGTTTTCCTGATATGCAAATACTGATGAGGCTGACAAAGCCCTCCACTTTTCTCCTGCCTTGAACACAGATGTGATGTCTGAAAATGTCACAGCCATGTGTGATCAGGTGGCAATGACATGAGGGAAAGGCCAAGGGTTTCACAAATACTTAGGATTTAACATCATTGAGCTTTTGAAGCACTAGTGGCAATCACCTTCCCCTAGGCTTCTCCTGAGCTATTTTAGGGACTTGTAGCCAAGTCCATTCCTCTGAAGGCAGTAGTTCATTCTGATACTAGAAGATTGTAAGAATAAAAACCCTGCCACAAGATGAAAGCATTATTGGTAATCTCTTTCACAGACGACAATGAAAAGAAACATGTATTTTAAAAATACTTTAAAGTGACTACTGGGGGAAAAAAGGACATTGCAATCAAATATAAGGGAAGGAATAGAAATTTTGATTAAAATAGTAACAATCTATGTTTAATGTTCACGATACATCTAAAGTGATTTATCATTTGTTGGCAAAGCAAGGCTAAAAAAAGCTAATGCACCTATTAATCATTAATTAGTAGCAGTGACCGATTTGCTATAAAAAACTTTTCCTACTTGAGTAAATGAGCATGTCCATCCTGATTATTATACCCTCCTTGCTGTTTTTTTCCAACCAGCTATTTAAAGGAATAGTTAACCCTAGACACCTGTGTGAGCACTGTGTTATGTTTTGAATTACAGCCAGGATACCATGGCCACAATGTTATTAGAATGCCAGTTATTCATTTGAAATTATTTTATTAGAAAAATTATAGGCAGTGATGTCTATAACTGCAATACTTGAGCCCTCCATCAAAGCAGCTTTCCAAAACTGTCACTGGAAACCAGAATCAGAGTCAGAATGACAAGTACGACACAGAGTTGTATAGTACGATTCTAAACATGAACTAAACAATTAAAATAGTGAGTGATGATGGTAGTTATCCTCTTTTTAGCTTATGGGCGAATATAAGTTTCATAAGGACTGAACTGTAGAGTTGCACTGCACTGGCTTCCCTATTCCTGAGCTAAAGAAATGTAAATGCAAGAAGTAAAGTATTGAGAGATGTTTAATATTAAAACAAACCATTATGATTCCTGATTATATGGAGAGTTAAGTTGGAAAGGAGAGAGCAAGGAGGATTTCCGCTCATTTGAGAACCATTTTCTGTGACAGTAATTCAAACCAGGAGCTTCAAGTCTAAATGCCTTGCAAATGCATACGTATGGGAAAGGCAACCTTGATAAAATAATATGAACACCGGCCTTGGAAGATCTGGGAGTAAATTGCTATCATTGTTATTTGGTTCTTTGATATTTAACTTCTCTGAACCCATTTGCTATTCTAGGAAGCAGCAGAGCTCAGTGGATTCAAATTTAAGCTTTAGAATCAGATATCCCTGCTCCTTCCCTCAAGAGCTCTGTGCCAATGGCCACTTCACGTAACTGGTTGAATTTTTTAGTTCATCTGTGAAATGGGGATAAGAAGGCTCACTAGAGTGTTGCCATGATGACTGAACTTGACCAGGCACATATAGCACTTACCATGGTAAGCAAGTAGTACGGGGCTATGGTTGTGGTTTAAATGAAAAGAGAATGTTCAGTCAAAATGTAAGGTCTGGAATGAAAATGCCAGTAGCTCTCTATTCCTATGATTATATGTTTAATTTTAGTTAGACACAATGGCTTGCACGTAAGAGATTTCCAAAAAATAAAATAAAATAGCCTGATCAGAGCTGGTCACTGTATTTGAGATGCCAAATTGTTCTGTGAATAGTGAGAACAAACAGTCATGGATGATTTTCGATCACTTCTGAGTGAGATCAACTAAGTTGTTGGGTTAGGTGAGGTTTGATGGATGGATTTTCCATAGCCCTGTAGATCAGGAAGAGTATTAAAGAAAGGAAATAATGTATACAAAGGTCTGTAGGTAGAAAGCCACAGGACATGGTCTAAGAATGGTAAGCAGTTTGAGTGTGACAGAGCAGTCTGTAAGAGAACACGGGACTGTGATAAGCTTCTCAAGGTCATATTCTTGTTATTGAAAAAATCCTGTATTCAATGAGGTTTTCTTGGTTTAAACATACGAAGAATTTAAGAGCAAATATCACTATGGCAGGAGTGTACAACAGAAAGACATATCTCCTGAATCAGGCAAATATGGTTTGAAAACTGAGCGCTCTCTCTTATCTTGTGTGGCTTTGGACAAATATTTTGGACTCTCCAATTCCAGTTCACTCATCCATAAAAAGAGGAGTGCATTTAACACAGAGAATCAAATGATTTAACATAAGTAAAACACCTAGCAAATGCAGTAACATGTACTCCATTCAGCAAGATTGCATATCTTTCAATTACAATGCATTTTTTCAAAAGCAATAAATTAAAAAAATTTAATTCAGATTTAAAAGTCTGTATTCCTCAGTATGACTTCTAGAAAGTGTTCAATGAAATAATTACATTTGTGAAGTATCCTTTACTGCATTTCTGCCTGATTGAATTAATTAGTATTTGAGCACTCATGTACAAAATAGACAGAATTACCTTAAACATATCAATTAGTCACTCAACTTATACTTTTGGTACAAGTTTAAGGTTGAGGCTGACGGGGTCAGGGGGGACAGAGAGAGGGAATTCAGATTCACTTTATATTTAGTGACTTTACTGTAAAGTCACCAACCCAAAGCTTTCTGTACAGAAAGAAAACTATGGTGAGGTTCTGAAGAGGTTTCTATTAAAATAGTACCCCTATGTTTAGTAATTTGATAGCAAAGCTTTATGGTATTAATTTTAGGCAAATAAATTATTAACTCCAACTTTTTAAGATAATTAAATGGTGGGAAAAAATCAGCCTAATTGTATTAAATTCTTACGAATATGTCCAGTCAGGATAGTTTTATAGTTAAAAAATATTAAATGAAGACTCTTCTTTAATGCAACTAACTGCATATATTTCCTTAAAATAGCTGAAAAAACTAATGTAATGAAAAAAGACAATCAACTGTGAGAGTTTAAAAAAATTTATATTCAAAATCTAAGCGCCTCAGCTATTGAGCAGGATAGTGTGTAGTTGGATCTGGGGAAGAGGAGTCAGGGAAGAGAGGAGGAAACTGTGCGATGCCACCTGGGTTCTGAAAACTGAAGTCAATTTCAAGTAGAACAACTTGGCATCATATGCTTCAGCTGTAGTTAGTATCTATCGAAAATAAAATACAAACAAAGACAGCAAATACATCACTCGAATAGCTAAAGGTCAATACAACCACATAAAGCACAAATTCCCTGGCAGCTCCAGACAAAGTTTTTTTTATGTCCCTTTAAAACTTCGTGTGGCTCATTGTAAAGAGTAAGATTCTTTTAAGTAATTTTTTGAAGAAACAGAAGTAGTGGAGCCAAAGCTCCCCTCAGTAAATAATGCAATGAGTTTAAGTGTTACTTCAGTGAACCTTTGAAGAAGGTTTTCTCTCTCTTTTTTTTTTTAAGGTTCTTAAGATGCTTAGGCCAATGACTGTACACTCTACTTTGATTATTCAATTTAACAGAAAAGTAAACGATTGACTTTCTCTCTCTTGAGAGACAGGAAGACACGGAAAGCATGGGAGATAAGAAATAACTATAATTGCAGGCTAAGGTGGAAGCACACATACAAGCTTGCTCTCTTGGATGTCTGGCATTGTCATGGGAAGTCTATTATTAGGCTAGCCTTCTCATTCCAGGAGGAGTATGAGGTACTTGGAACAGAGCTGAAGACTGCAGTCCCAGCTGAAATCAGCCTTATTCAGCTGATTTATAACTAACTGCCAGATGCATGATAGAGCCCAATCAAGATTATCAGAGGCCCCCAGCAAAGCCTACATCAAGTTATCTAAATCTTAGTTGATATCTCTGTAAGAAGACATGCTTATTATTTTCAATAATGAAGTTCAGGGGAAATTTGTTAAATGGCATTTTAGAGCTGACTGATACATAAGGTGAATATAATACTATAAGATTATTAAACTATTTGGTGTATCTACAAGTTGCATAATATACATAATTTAATATGAAAATTTAGATAAATATTTAGTAGCATTTGAAAAATAATTATATATTATATATTTTACCATCAATATAATTTATTAAAGTAATGAAACATTTCAAAGTAACAAAGTAAATTTAATTTTAATTCTCTAAAATAAGTATATAAAAAAATAAAAGAACCATCATATATGGTTGCATTAGTCAGTCAAAGGGGTGCTGATGCACAATATTGTACCAGAAATCTGTTGGCTTTTATAAAGGGTATTTATTTGGTGTAGAAGTTTACAGTT